>JAQIWG010005599.1:0-14332 GCA_034695025.1 Chamaedrilus cognettii | reverse complement strand
ACCTTGTCATTATAGCTTACCTTGTCATTATAGCTTACCTTGTCATTATAGCTTACCTTGTCATTATAGCTTACCTTGTCATTATAGCTTACCTTATCATTATAGCTTACCTTGTCATTATAGCTTACCTAATAGAGTCCTATTTTAAATAGTATTTGATTGCGCCAATTTGAAATAAATGTAAGCCTGCTTGTGCAGCAATGCATTTAATTAGCACCCACCATCCAAATTTGATCAAGTATCAAGTAGTATCATAAAATTTGTGGAACACAAATTTTGTATTAGTATTCAAACCTAAAATCTATCAAATGACTACAGCCTCATTATACTAATTCAATAGTCATGACAGGAGACATCAAACACACCAAGAACTTCTTTTTACCAAGACACAGTGTAGTTTATACAATCCCGGCAATCATAACAGCAGTCAAGATATTGCGAATAAAATAGACAGACTACAGTCATATTTCAGTGACTAGCCACAAAACAAGCGTATCATATATGTTATAGGGAATGCTATAATTTGGGAACTACATGCAATAAATTACAATCAACACGATTCTCAACCAATCCAAATCAAAGCAATTACATTCCCTGATTATAAAGATTCCCTGCAACATAACATATGGACACGCAAATCCGCAAAACGTCAATTAATCATTAAACCGAATTCTCTACGATGAAAGGTCTCCTATTGAAAAAGTTAACTTATAGTAGAATACCATCCCGAATAATTGGATGCGAATGATATGCACAATTACGGTATACAAAAGACAAGTAGGCCTAACGCCTACTTGTCCTTTAGGCAGTCAAAAAACAAATACAAAAAGAAAGACAACAACTCGATGTATGCATATAGGCCTAGCTTGGGTTAATTTGGCTAAGTCTAGTAGGCATAGTGCGCCAAAAAAAAGGTTTTTGGCAACAGATTAGGGTCACTGCCTACTGCACTGCGAACACCGCTACGTAATCATGCTGAGTGATGAGCAATAAGTGAGGAAACCAAAATGTTTCTGTAGACAAAATAACTTGCCGCGAAAAAAGCCCGTGACAAAAGCGAAATGTTCTAAACTAGCAACCTAGTACTGTTCTCCTAAACACTCTAGGCTCCGCATTACGCTACAAACGCTCGTAAAAAAGTAGATTTTACTTGTTCAACAGCTCTTGAGCTATTGCACTCATGAAACCCCATCGTTTCCAGTCGTCAATTAGATTGCACGTCGTGAACGGTTTATTGTAAAGAAAAACTATCGCGATATTGGATGCAACTCGTGACTTAAACGACGCGAATTATGTCGGATAGAAGTAAAAATGAATCAGTATCCAAAAAAAGCTACACCAGATCCAATACCAAACAATACGAGAATAATGCATCAAATTTTCGGTCACTTATCGAGCAAAAATGAATACTTATCTGACGGAAAAGCCGTATAACAACCACAAGCGTGTAAATTTTAGCCAATTTGAATTTATACTCAATCCTGAACCAAAACCATGCATGCTGAATATTAACATCACAAATTCAACTCATTAAATCAACAATAAATTACAATTCATTGATTAACTACAATAAATTATCGATTTATAGAACGTATGAGGCATTATAACGCGTAAGTGTTATAGTTTGAAATATATCGCTAATAAATGTCACATCACTCTCATAATTCGTGTTGAAAATACCCCGGGTATGGTCCGTTGCCGCTTATACAATTGGCAAATGAAATTCCTGGATATTTTTTTAACAGCTCCTATAGAATTTCATCAGGAATCACGCGTACAACTTCCTCTGAAAACACCCCTGGTAATTTCCCACCGGCAGAAAATAAACCGGGGTATTTTCCGCCATCACTCATCGATTTGCGCTGAAAAACTGTTGGTAATTCCCCGCCGTCATCACCGCCCATCAGCGTTACACAGCAGCAGCTGGCTGAGCAAGCTCTCATTGTGTTCCTGCATAAACTCAAGCTTCTCGTTCTGTCGCGCCGCCGCCGCCTGAAGCCTCAGAATCTTCTCCACCAAAACCCGTTTATCCAACGCCTCCCATTCCGCAGGCACCACCCCCCCGCCTTTCCCCCCGGGGACAGACGCACCCCCGCCGGCCCCCGAGAGGGCACGAGCACCCCCGTTGACTTCAGGGGATCCAACGTTGGGAATGTCGGAGGGGCGGGGTTCTCCGAATTGGAAAAGAGGGGAGCCGTTTTGCGACCGGGGGTAGTCGTGGGTGGCTTCTAGATGCTTCTGAAGGGCAGCCAGCTGTCGCATTAGATCCTGAATCACACAACAGATGACAGTAATAATCAAGGGTTCGTAAAACCCAGTGACTAGTAATAAGACAAAATTCGTAACATTTAAAAATCATGGTACTCATGCCCCTGGGGGAGAAAACATCTAAATCAATCCAAAACAAATTAGGTTGCTCCAAGGGCACTTTCATCTCACCTTTTGACAGAGGGTGTTGCTTTGATTTTTGAATTTTGAAGGAACGTGTGTAGTAGCGAAGACTATATACAGCGTGAGTCATAAAAAAAAGCGTGCCCTAGCGATATAGCGATAACTTCTCCAAATTTTTATATTTTAGCCTAATTTTTTCAGGGTTTGTAGCTGAGATATTTTGACACAAACTCTGAAATTTTGCAGAAAGAAATTTGCTTCCATTCAGAAGTTATGAAACTTTTTAGAAAAAGTCAAAAAATCACTTGAACCACAGCAAGGAAGCCTATTTAAAGAGCTACAGAGCTTGGGCGACCTGATTTCCTTTGTATTACTTGGTAGCCCTGAAAAGAGCCGATTTGCGTTAGTCGTCAATCTAAAGATCTCATCTCGATGCTTATACTGTCTTGCTGTTGTTGAAGCAATAAAGATGGAAAAAAAAAAAAAAGCTGGTGTTTGAAGTGACCGCCATCTGCTCTGACACACGTCCGAAGCCTCTTTCTGAATGCAAGCACTGCAATCGGATCCTGCGGCATGTCATCCCAGATCGCTTCCAGTAAGATCTGTCTTGATCTTTGGCCCGCGTTTGTGTGCTTGGTACTTATCAAGCATTGCCCCCCACACAGGGTAACCAATTGGATTTAGGTCCGGGGAGTTGGAGGCCACTCATCTTTCTTGATGACATCCGGACAGCTCCTATCCAGCCAATCCTGTGCCTGGCGGGTGGTATGGGTCGACGCGCCATCTTGATGAAAGATGAAGGCATCGGGCACAACGTTGTGACAATCTTCGATCAGTACAATCATTACGCAAATCGGCCCTTTTCAGGGCCACCATATAATACAAAAGAACATCAGGTCACCCAAGCTCTTGTAGCTCTTTAAATAGGTTTCGTTTCCTTGGTTCAAGTGATTTTTTGATTTTTTTTCGAAAAAGTTTCATAACTTCTGAAAGAAAGCGAATTTCTTTTTGCAAATTTCAGAGTTTGTGTCAAATTACCTCAGCTACCAGCCCTGAAAAAATTAGGCCAAAATATTAAAATTAGAAGAAGTTATCGGGATAAAGCTAGGGGCATGTTTTTTTACGACTCACCCTGTACAGTCTGGTTCTGTGCAGAGGGCATGCATAGGACCGCTCCGCCTTTAGTCGCCTTTTATGACTCGCCCGGGGAGTTCTGGGTTGCAAGCCAATTCTTTGTTTTCCGGCTTGAAAAGGGTGACAGAGGGATAGACATCAATATTTGTACGCAATTATTCAATTATTACATTATAATTTATATGTATACTAATGCTATAATATGAATGGATTTATTATTGGTTTCAGCGTTATAAGAGCTGCCCACGCCATATGCAACCATTCAATAAGAATATATGTTAGGTTCTGGAATCAGGAAAAACCAAAATAGAAAGCAGCTCAATTTGAATGCAAAGAAAACTTAATAAATAAAAGGAAAACAAAAACAACGTCCGTACAGCTGGGACAACCTGTGAAACAATAAGTGTTTATTTTCGGGCCAAGAGGGCCTAGTTTACCTTGCTGTTGGCCAGATGGCGCCGCTTGCAGGTCTTTATTTCATCTTCCTTCTCCTCACAGCGCTTCGTCAGCTCTTGAACTGAAAGCATCATTGCATGACGCGTCTAGATTTCACAATTAATCAGTAATCAAAACATACGGAGCAAATATATGCCGATCAATATGCTCCAGTATAAAAACACATCAAAAAATTAAAGTCAATTACCGATTCAAATTTTCTAATTTAAGGCAACGCCAACAAGCTATCTCCAGCAAAAAACTAAAGCATCCAGTCATAGTTTGGGAAAAAAACAAGCAGAAAGCAGGAGAAAGATTTCATATCTTGACTACATCGAACGTCCACAATCCAAAATTCACCACAATCAAAAGTCCACGACATATTCTTGTAATAACAAATCACATTCTACATACACACGGTCACAATGTCAGCTTCAGAACCCACCGAGTCTGGTCTGCTGATCGAGTTTATCATCAATAAGAGCAGCGTGATCGACGCGCTGCTTCACTGCCTCCGATAACTTCACTTCCTGACACAGACCGCACGAAAAATCGCAACTGAATTTGCAGCCAAAGAAAAGCAAAAATGATTCAATGATGAAATCAATAGATCCGTATTGTTTATGCAGCTTCAGTTGGCAACATCGGAATCCAAATGTCAATCCAATATAAGGTGTACACAAAAACTGCAAACCATGAAATTTCACGTGCATGTAATTTTCAAGGGTGAATTTCACGAATCGATAAAGCTCAATTACAAGCGCAAAAATAGTGCCACAGAAGCTATATATATAGTGACAGTTCTCAAAAATGCAACAATTAGGCCAAAGGGCAGAATAATTTCTGAGAGGCAAAACAGTGAAAATTTCATCCAGCAGTATTTCGGGCTGGTTTCTCCAACACGGATTTAATGGTGATTCAGGATTTAACCCACCGTTTTGCATAGGCTAAATCCTGAACCATCATTAAGTACGTGTTGGAGAAACCAGCCCTTTACGTTTCACAGTAAATGCGACCTCATGGTTTTGAAACACTCTAACGAATCGGTCAAAAAGCATACAATGTACAAAGAGGACACTTTGAGCATACACCCCAGACACCGTTGTGTTCGTTGAAATTCTATGCAAATTAAATAGCGTCAAAATTAATTTTCAAACGGCAGTAAAATTCTAGAAAAAGTAGTGACAAGCGTTCCGAAAAACAAAAGCAGCTATTGATTTCGATCTAAAAAAAAAAAAAAAATACAAAAAAGGCTACCAGGCATATAGCTTTTGCCGAAACATCGTCCAGCTTCAGTTTCAACCGTTTCGTGTCCGCGGTCAGTGTTGAAATCTGCAATTCCAAAAACAGGTCAATTAATGGCCATTGCAGGCTGAATATCTTAGTTCTAAGTTAGGTTAGTAAGTAAGGTTAATCCAAGATTAAGGTCCTAGTTTCCTCGTTCAAAGATCAAGATCCATCCTAGTTCAGTTCAGGGTTTATTTATTCTAGTTCCAGGATTAAGGTCACCCCAACATAAAATTTTAAGATCAACCCTAGTTCAAAATTCAGGGTGAATCCTAGTGCAAACTTAAGGTCAATCCTAGTTCAAAGTTCACGACAACCTGTGACACGTGATCAATCCGCTCTGACTGCAGTCGCACTATTTCGTCGGACAGTCGTCGCGCGTCGACGACGTGAGTCCCCTCCCTCTGCGCGGCACTCTCCAGTTCCCCTCCCAGCTCCTGATTGGCCAGTTGGAGGTCTGCGCACAGCTGCTGCGCGGCGGCCAGCTCTGTCGACACTCTGCGCGCAGGTCAAAGGACCATTTTAAAACATAGTTCTATTGCATTATACCTTGTCTTCGAGAAACGTCTGGAAATAGGTGCAAACTTTTTCTCAGGAAATTCTATTTCTTACTAATCTATCCATTAAATTCAACAGATCAATTTCCATCAATCTATCAATGTAAATGCATTGAGAATATCTAGTAATATTATAATGAATTACTGCACTTATAATATACCTATCTCGTCAATTACTTTAAACTGTACATATACTTGTATAATACTGTACTATAAAAAAAAAATGTTAATTTACTTTTTTTTCTTTCATTTTTGTACCTGGCGGTATTATTCTTTGTTGCCAGGCCATGGCAAAAACAAAACATCATTATCATTGCAATGCTGCACACAAAAGAAGAACAATAAAGTAGCACGCACTGCAGCGCGGTGTCGCCACAGTCGGCCAGTTGCGCGATTCTATCTCCCTGTTCCCTGTTCTCCTTCTTCTGTTTCTGGAGCGTGTCCTGGAGCAGCGAGTGCGTGCGCTCCTGCAGCAGCCTCTCCGACTCCAAACACATCACCTACACAAGCACAAACCAGTGTCTCACAGCAGAGGCGCGCAACAAGCAAGGCCTGGCATCTGGCCGAGTAGACCAAGACATCGGCGCTAATACTCGACAACTATTTGGTTTCTAAGCAATACCATGCTGACATTAATGTTATTACAACCAATTACAACAGCAACAGCTAAATATAACACAATGGTAAAATCTTGCACACAATCGATATTCGAGAAGCATACGCAACTTTACCACTGAGCAACTTGTATGCGTCATGTCACACACAAAAAAAAAAAACAATACATTTAACAAATGCTAAAAAAAATTATTCCGACAAATTTCAAATCGATCAGTATAAAGATTTCAAAAGAAGAAGTTTTACTTTATCCTTGTAGGTGCTGAGTTCGACGACGAGATCTTTTTGCTGGTTCTTGAGCAGATCCAGCTCGGCTCTCATTCGCTGAAACACCTGCGACACATCCACTGCCATTGGTTTATTACTAAGATTAATATCACTGACCCAACCTCACCCAATAAAGGACACAAACTGGTCTTCAATTAATATAAAACGTAACTAGGTCAACTTAACACAACAAAACCAACCGATAAGTTAAAAATTCAATAAAACTTCTGATTATAAATTTCTTACACTGTCTCTGAAATTGAAATACGTGTACGGCTTTTGAAACAGTACTATGAAACTATGATGCGAAACTATGAACGTAAGGATTTGTTCAGAATAAATACTAAAGCCTAAGTTATCGAACTTGATCAATATTACAATATAACAAGTTGAAAGTTATTGACGATGGCTTGCATTTTTGAAAGGACTGACGAAAATACGAGTGAGAAACGTTATGGATTTTAAAATAAGAATAAGCAGACCTCTTCATGGTCGCTGTGCTCTTGTTTCCGAGTCAGCAGTTCTTGCTCGGTCTCCTTCAGCTGAAGTTCTTTTGTTATCGTCTTCATTAACTCAACCTCCTAATGGACCACAAGGAATAGATAAGCGATTATTAGGCATTAAATATAAATCAATTACCACGCATTGCCTGGGTAGCAGAAACCGAGCCAGGATTCAACATTATATTCAACATCAAAATATATTTTAATGACAACAAGAAACTAAACGAAGAAAAATTTTAATTAAATTTTATTTTAAGAAAAATTTTATGACATCAAAATCGGTGCGTAGAGTGACTTTAAGTCAAAATCTTCTCGTAATAAATTTGTAATCTTAAATTGAACGTACCGTAGCAGTAGGTTTTTAACATTTAAATCACTATATTTAAGTAAAAACTATAGATGAAAAAGATTTAATGATTTCTTTTTTTGCAGACTATAAAAAAAATTCTTTACAATTGTATTGCAGAAGGAAGACTACAAATTTTGAAGCTAATCTGAATTCATTTTCCAAGACTATTCACAGTCGCTCACACGCTGTTTTTCAATAACTGCCTCTGCGTTTCGCTTGACAGCCTCTGATTCTTCCTTGACGGACTTTAGCTTCAGTCGTGACTCCTCCAACTTCAACTTTGTCTCCTGAATCAGTTCAACGTTTGTGATTCATGAATTCCAAGACAAAGAAGATGGATTCTAAGCTGAAATTTATGTCTATAGTAAATTCAAATAGAAGATGTCGGGATTGGAAAAAGTTAAAATGTCTCCTAACCCTTTGAATGACGACAGCAAAAAAAAGAGTTTCGTCCGTTTCGGTGTCTAGTGACATGATCGGAATCTAGTTTGATTGAAACCCATGAGAAGCACGGCTCAAATTGACTAAAAGTTCTTAAAATTAACAATTGACTTTAAAATACACTGTAAATGATGATATGGCAAACAATTCAGGTGTAGCGTTCAATGGTTGATATTAACGATGCAAGAAATTCAATATTTATCATTTAAGTATCAAATTCAACATAATCTTAAATATATCACATTTGCATGTTCCATATACACGCCTCTGACTTACATTCACATGCGCGCCGTCATTCAAACCATAGCGCGTCTGAATGCAAATCAAACAACGAAGTGCTCCGCAATAAACAAAACTTCTATGACCCTGACCTTGTGTGCCTCAAACTCGACCTTGCCCTTGCTCTGGTGATACTTGACATTGGTCTCCAGGCCAGAGACGGTGTCCTTGAACTTCTCAATCTCTCGTCTCAGCGATACTATCTCAACGGCCTGCCGGCAGATAAAATAAAAATGCAATTAATAAACGTTACCTTACATAGCAAATATATCAACAATTAGACAGCAAAAATCATAGACAAGAATTTGGGTCATTATTCTCCGTTTCTGTATAAAAATTAAGAAACAGATTCATAAAAACAAATTACAATTTATGTAAATTGCACCATTTCAATATATACAATATACATGGATAAAGAATAATTAAAGATTCAATTAATTTCTTGCATCAGTTTCACATATTCAAAATTATAACAAAAATATAACTTTCAATTTCAATTAGTATTTCAGTATAGAACATTGACGGAATGTTCCGTTCTGGATAAGAACTTGCCCGATGCTCAAGCTGTTCAGTCATTTTGAGCTGTTCCGCCTTGGTGACCTTCATCTTCGACACGACCGTATCTCTCTCCCTCATCCAGTCCCGGGCTCGCTGCTCCAGCTTCGTCAACTTTCCTTGAAGTTCAATGTTCTTTTGCTCCGACACGGCGTACCTTCACATCAAGCATCAAAGATTTCATACCATAATCATTAAATACCTCATATATTAGCTGCATCATAGTAAAGAAAAATGATAAAAAAGGCTTCAAAATAGCGCCATGCCAGACAGACTCGTCGAGGCTCGCTGCGTGTCGAGGAGGGGGCTGGAGTGGATGCTTTGCTAGCAAAGTCGCAAAGTCTCAGTCGCAAAGAAGCAAAGTGCATTTTAACTAAAATATCCAACTTGGGGTTAATGTTCTACATACATGCAGACAGCACAAAGGTACCTTTCACAGTGTAATTGCTAGCGTTCCGTACCAGAAACAATGTTAGTTCTTATGTTAAAGAAGTGCCTCCACTCATGAGGAACATTTGAGATCATCTAGCCATGTACATTACACTTGCCAGTGGCAACAGGTATTCTTTTCTATCATTAACTACGTGCCAAAAACTAACTCCAACTAATTTTTTTTGGAGGGGGGGGTTTGAGAACCAGATGCACTAGCAAAGATTAGTCTAATCCAATCCGGTTCTGCATCTCTGGATCAAGCAAAGAACCGCGTCCCCTTCTTCAGCTGTCTCGTATGGCTCGCCCTGGACTGCAGATCTATTTTTCTATTACTCAGTCTGCAGGGGGTAACAGAAAAAATGACAAAGGCTTTCAGCATCCCATATATAAGCATGGCATTTTAACACTATACTCCACCTCATGACAAGAGCCTCCTTGTCTCGTCGCCACATCGCCTGCTCTGACAGCTGCGCAGCAAACTGCCGCTGCTGCTCCCGCAGCTGCTGCAGCAGGCCGTCCATCGGCTCAGCCGCCCGGTCACGCAGCTCAGCCGGCTCCCCCGACACACAGTGCCTTGGTGAATTGTTTAGTTCATTGCCGTCTTCTTTCCTTCTTTCTTTTTCAGCGGTCGGACATGTGATATCCTCATTCACTCGTATTTTGCAGGGATTTAGGCAGTTTTGATCCGGAATTGATTCATTCTGCGCCGTTTTATCTGATAATTGTTTCGATTCTGTGAAACTGATTCCATCGCTGATAAGCCCTTCGTTAAATTCAGACTTCAATGGCTTCCGAATTGAGTTATTAATCACTGCTGAATCCAACAATTGATCAAAAGTTGTGGCGTTATCTTCCAATAGAATGTGCCTCGGTGAATCGCTCTGTTCAGTGTCTTTGTCTCTCTCTCTGTGTTTTACAGGATTCACGCAGTTGTGATTTGGACCCGAGTCTTCCTTTTCTAAGGTAAAATTATTACCCCTCATCTGTGGTTCATGACAATCAGGTCTCTCCAACGATTCCCTAGCAACAGACAGTTCCTGACTTTCACCATTGTCAAGTAATTGTTCTTCAACATCATTGGCTTCACTAGTATTATTTGTCGGGCGGTCTTCCTCCTGAACAAGCTCATCTTCCCCCGAGGGTTGCAGCTCCCGCCAGAGCTCCTCTTCGTCCCCCTCGATAGGCCACAGCGGTTGGTCATCCATTTCTACCAATAAGACAAAATCATTGATAAGATCTATTTCAACAAATGGTCTCACAAAACGAACTAGCGTTTGGGCCTACAGGCCTATAATAATAATACTAAGTCAAATGCCGTACGTATTAAGACAGCTGGACACAAACTGAAAACTGTACATTTCAAACGCCAGTCGGTATCGTAGTTACGTTGAGGGAAAGTTGAGGGAGGGATTTATTTAACAAACTGTAGTCTATTGCGCCACAGATACCTTTCAATTATTCGCAACAATCGATAACCGATCAAATTACGCCTACTTCAGGCCTATTAAATTGCCTTTAGGTGATCGATATTTGATAATCGATGCCGGAAGTTCTTAAATTCGAATTTAAAAAACGATCTTCATCAAAATCAAATAAAAACGGTCTTCTGCTGCGTACAGATTGTTTATCATCCAATACGGATATCCCAGGCCTACAATACTCTTTGGAAATTCAGGGGGTCTCGTTCGCCATCGGCATAGACAATAATGACTTTAACGGTACGCCAAAGCATGTAGTAATGAAGAGGTTAAAATTCAATAGCTTGATTCAATATTACGTAAAAATTCCTAAAACCTTCTCTAATAATAATTATTATTATTATTGCACAATTTTTTTAAACATCGTTTCGTTCTCTCCCAAGCAAATTGGTTCATTAACTGTCATCGGATTTATCATTAGACATTAATTGCTTTCTTGTCAATTCTTGAAACTAAGTTCTTGTTCTAGTTCTTGCTGGCTGTCAAAGTCAACAAAACACGAAATTTTTAGTTTTTTCTGATTTTCTGTTCCTTTTGTTCAAAAATTCTGCCCTACCCCCGCCTAATAATTTCTATTAGGACTACTAGTCATGAAAATATGAACCCAATGATAGAATTATTTATAAAACTGCGAGATTATGCTCTTGCTTTGGCGACTTCGTTCCCGCCTAAAATCTCAAACATTTATTATACGCTTAGTAAAAATAAAAAGACTGTACGAACTAGATTTTTTCCTATTTAATTTGTAAAAATTAAGTTGAGAGTTTTAATTAATCGAACGTCTTACGCAACTGTTTGTACAAATCCAGTTTAGATTGCAGCTTGTATTCCCAAGCCTAAGTTGTAGGTATTTGGCTTATTTAGATTGTAATAGTTTAAATTTTAAATCGTTACAATTTTCAATTGTTTAACCTAGTATTCAATTTCTAAAATGCTGCTTTAAATGGATGCAAATTCCAGATTCAATAGATGGAGAACGAAACAGATCGCCCATTGGTTGGTTGTGATGACGGCAAGACTGCCAAGTGCGTCACCGCCCCCGGTGTCAGCTGGAGGCAAGTGACTAGTCCGTACCCGGGACGGGATGGGCACTGCGCCTGCTCAGTCGGGGGACTCATGTATGTCTTTGGTGGAGTGGTTCAAACTGCACATGATGAGCATCAGGAGTCCTGCGAGCTTCTAGTCTTTGAGCCGGGTGTGTTTTGTTAATATTTAGCTTTATTAGAAGTCGATTGGGCCTATCTATTTTTTGGTTTTTCTTCGGAAAGAACATCAGCAAAAATTAAATTTAGATAAATAAAATCCTCATCGCTTATCTAGACCCTTATATATAATTGAACTTTAAAAAAATAATCAATTTCTATGAAGACTTCTACAAAGTTTTATTCTGTGCAGGTTGGTATTCTAAACCAAAGCTCTCTGACTGCAAGTGGTCGAATGAAGTTGAATGTATTGCCGCTCTTTATTTCAGTCGCAGAGAAGTGGGAGAGGGTGGAATGTTCTGGAACCATTCCCCTTTCTCGCTCCTCTGCCACAATTGCCGCTGTCGGCTCCCGGCTCTATTTGTTCGGCGGACTGAGCAATGGAGCCGGCTGGCTCTCTGATCTTCACTGCTTTGACACTGGTGAGAATGCTGAAAATTAGAAAACAAATATCTTCCTACGTTTTATGCAAATGTATATTGTAATTATTTGTGCAGAGACAATATTGTTCGATGTTTATGATGTGATGAAGGGTATATTGCTTGTTAACTAACCTTCTGTCTTCATTTATGGTGATGACTGTCTTTATTTCATCATGTTGTTTACTGCGCAATATATGGTGCGTTTAAATTTAAATTTTTTTATTGTCTGTCAGAAGTGCCGGGCCTTCGATCTCAGACTTGCAATTGGCCAACTTGGTTTTATTTTTTTCTAAATTACTACTGTATTGCTTGCTCTGGAATGCGCGGCATAAATAGTACAATTTAGATTTACATTACGAGTGGAAAAAACGAAAATAAAATGGGCCAAACACGGTACAATGCCTATTAGAAGACATTGGCTGAATAAAAAACGCAGCAAAATCTGGCAATGAAGGCACTGAACAATGACAAAATCTAGATTGTGAATCAATTGTTATATTAATAAGATAAACTAACACTATTTCTGTTTGTTAGAGACGAAGACATGGTCGAAGCTGGTTACTACTGGCACAGGGCCGAGTGCGAGAGACAAGTTAACATCGGCCGTCATCAACGAGAATATTTACCTCTTCGGGGGGTTCGGGCCAAAGACTCCGGCGGTTGGTACATATTTCCTTTAGAAATTGAACGAGGTGCAATCAATGCTATAGAAGTGCAAGTAATTTTTATAATATGAGCCTGTGTATATTCAGTGGTATCGTAAGCTCTGCTATGAACTGTTTTTTGATTATTGACTAGCGGCCACTTTAGTGGACTTTAGCCATAAAAGCACAAATAATGAAAAAGCGTGATCTTACTGATAGGCGTTATTATTTAGAAGAATTTCGTGATGTCACGTTTGTGAGTCGACTGGTTTGATGCACAGGAGGAGGAAGGGTCTGATGAGGACGGCGACCTTGACGACCTTGAGGAGGCACAGGAAGCGGCTAGGTTCGGCTGGTTCGACGACCTCTTTGTCTTCAACACGGGTGCGTGCGCCATTTGGTGTGCACGGAACTAGAGAATGGCGCTTATTATAAAAGATTTGATATTAACTTTGACGCAGAGTAGTGATTTCTGTGACAGTGTCCTATTTTGTGTGGCGTTCGCCTTGAATGATTTTCTTTCTAGATTTATGTTGCAATGACTACTAGTACTAGGAATTTATATTACACCGAGTACTAGTACTAGGGATGTTTGCGCTAGCAATTTTGGCTTCTGGAGTTGAGTGGGCCGTGCATGACGTGCGGTCGTGTTGACTGGTTCTGTGTATTTTTTTTCAAATTTGATTCCTATTTGAGAAGCACATGTTGGTACCTGTTTTTCAGCAACTTGACAAAATTGTTCTGTAGCTTTTTAATGCGGTTTTTTAATGTAGTAATTTATAGGTTTTATTACATGTTTTTTTTATGCCGTATTTTAATGAGACCCAAATTTACTTACAAATCAGTGCCTCAATATTTATCAGACTGAGGATAGAGCTTAGAAATTAACCCTTCGTTTTATTTTGATAGGGCAGGGGTTATCACTTACGATTCGTAATTGTGAATCCTGATAAATTAAGGCCTGGGGATCATCATTTGTAAACATGATGATGGTGTTGTCAGTGACCCTGGCGTGGGCCCAGCCGGTCCAGCTCAACGGCGGTTCACCCAGTCCTCGCGCCGCTGCTACCATGTGCGCGGTGGGTAGACGGCTGGTCATATTCGGCGGCAGAGACGCCGCCAGTCGTCAGAATGACGTCTACGCATTCAACACAGGTCCGTGTGGGTTGGAATTGATGCGAATTCGAAATTTAATTAATCAGTCTGATTATCGTGAACTGAAGTTAAATTGGAAAGTAAAAAAATGAAGTTAAAAATAGAAGTTAGTTAAAAATAGAAGTTAGTTAAAAATAGAAGTTAGTTAAAAATAGAAGTTAGTTAAAAATAGAAGTTAGTTAAAAA
>JAQIWG010005598.1:0-14334 GCA_034695025.1 Chamaedrilus cognettii | reverse complement strand
ACAATCCTTGCAAATATGAAACAAAAATATTAATTTTTGACTGAGTTATCGCGATATCGCTAGGGGATTTTTTTTTGGACTCACTCTGTACATGTATATGCTTATGTCATCAATTTCTTATTTTGTTTGCAAAACTGTATTTGTGTCACTGATGAAACTATTCCTAATTTGTATTCAGATAGCGTCTAGGCCTACACTAATATTTGTTGGAAATAATATTATTTGTCAATGCCTCTGAAAGAGGGGGCGTAAAAGAACTTGCAAAATGTTGGGGATTAGATCTTGACAACATAACATGGCGAGCCTGCGTAGCTACGTATTTTAAAGTTGGCGGGGCGCCAAGGACACTTTATAGTGGTAATAGTATGTAGAAGAATATGGACTATGCCAGGTTGCCTTATCAGAATTTTTGGAGGTTTTCCATTTATTCAATTCAGTATGATCTGCAAGAAACTGTGCGTCGAAGTAGCATGGACATTTGTTCAATTATTGTCAAATTGACTAAAATGATTTTAAGGGCATGTGAACTGTGATTTAACGTTAGGTTGCATTAATGTTTGAATTAATGACAATGCGTGGACTGTATTGATTTAATCATATATGGAGGATTTGCTTCGGATGATTCGACTATACCAATTTTGGCATAGTATTTTGACTGGAATCTGTATTGGACTATACCTTTAGCTATAGTCAATTCAGGTGCTGCGTGGTGATTCACTTAGCTGCGCACACACTTGGCCTAGCTTTTGGACTCTGGATAATTAGTTTACCTATATGGCACCTCTTGCCATGCTGATAGTGTGTTAAACTTTGACAATGTGGACTGTTACAGTAGCCTAACTATTGACCGATATAGCCATGGTTATTGAAGAGACTGTTTAGCAGCATTTCAGTAAGCTAGACTATGCTGGTCTGATAATAATAATTATCGCCGCCAAGCTTCAATGCGCACAGCGTTCGATCGCGGCTTCTGTATTATTATAGCTTTACTGTGTACAATGTAGCTTAACATATCACCAGATCATGTCTACTATATGTTGTCCGGGTGATGGGGTGTGAGGATAAAGGTAATTATTATTAGAACAGCAGGTTTTGAATAAGCGTCACAAGAGTAATTTTGACAGTTGAGGTGAAATCTAACTTTTCAAAATTTGTTTAAGATGGCTACTTCAGGAACTGGGTCAAAAATAATTCCTGGAGATGAAATTGATAAAGCCATTCATAAAGTGAGTAGTGAGTACCGGTACCTTAAAACTGAATTAAGGAGGGCTTTTCCAAATATCAATGTGGTGTTTTTGAATGCTGTCAAGGATTCGGTCGATGAGGGACCTGACCCTTCTACACTTCGACAGTAGACTGAGGGGGTGGAGACTGGGACAGTGACAGCGGCACGAGCGCTTCAACTTCAGCAGAGCTTACGACGCCAACTTTAGTCAGGAGACTTCTCTCCGATCCGCCAGAAATTTCAGAACATGGGTCAAATGCTAGCATTTATGCAGAGCGCACAGCTTTAGGCACAAAGAGATGCCAGTGATCGAGAAGCCAGACAAGAATGCGAGACGTTCGTAGGCGACAGGAAAAACTGGAAAAGGCGGAACGTCGGATAAATATTGAACGACAATTCGCTGAACGTCTTGAGAAACAAACTGAACGCGAAGCACAGTTACTCACCCAATTGAAGAGGACAATTATCCTAGACACACAGGCCATCGTTGAAAACGCCCAGACGGAACGAGAAAGAATTCAATCAATGTTATTGAAGGAACAACAAGAAGCCAACAGAGCTTTGCTTATGGCGCAGAGGGAACAAGCAGAAATAGCTTTGAGAGCAGAAGAAGACAGGAAGAACTGCAAGGCAGAAAGACTGGGTAAAGCACTGCATCAGTTGAAAGATTCTCAGAGACCGATGACTGACAGTCGTTTTTACTTGCGCTCTTCTCAAGTTTGCAATGAAATTATGTGTTACACGATGTGGGCGACAACATAAAACACATTGCAGCCCTCTCGTTCTTGAGCAATAAATGCAAATTATTGCTTGAGAGGCTCCCTCAAACTGATGTAGGCACTTTTGACAATTTGAAGACCTCTGTCTTGAGTTTTTATAAGGTAACGGCGGCTAAGCAACATGCTTCCTTTGAATCTGCGAATAAAAACAAGAAGAAACGTATTGTCAATTTGAAACTAGGTTGAGGTTACTTTTTGATTGCTATCTCAATTCAAAACTATTCGACTCCTTTGAGAAATTTTGTGACCTAATTTTGTGCGGAAAAATTGAGGTCTAAGTTGTCGAAAACCTGTCAAGAATTTGTTTGCCTGAGGGAGGTTCATTCTTTTTTGGATTGTAATGTGATTGCTGATCTTGCAGACCTGTTCTGTTACGTGTCTGAAACTAAGCAAACGTGTAATAATTATGGAAAGTTCCGAAAATGGCAGGATCGAAGCTCTCACTCAAATAATGGGAGTCACAGCAATAACTCAAATGGAGACGGCTCTAAGTCAAATGGCTTTGCTAAGACAGATTGTAATGGGGGGAGGCGAGTACAAAGCCTTCAATGCAGTCAGCCCCGAAGCAGACTTGTCATAAGTCTGAAAAATTTAATCGAGGGGTGGAAGTCAAATAATGGGGCGGCAGCCAAAGCTAAACCTAAAAATGTTCACATGGGTCAGAAGGCATGCTATATATGCTCCTCTCTAGATCATTTGAAAAAAGATTGCCCACAGTTTCACAGAAAAATTATAAGGATTTAATTTGAATCATTATTTTGAGTGCCTTCGCCGCTTTCAGGGAGCATTCCGGTAAATACAGATCCTGTGACGTCACAGCTATTTGAAAGCGCCCTGAATGGTTTAGCTGAGCATTAAATAAATCAAGTGAATGCCTGTCTAAATCCATTTGATGACATGCACTGTCGGTGGCGAGGCAAGGCTGCATTGTTATCAGGCGTGGGTGACTTTGAGGTCAAAATTCAAATTGTAAGGGATGATCAAATTATCAATTAAATTTTTAACACTGGCGCGAAAATATCGTCACATACTCAACCTACAGGTTTTATATATAAAAATATGTTACAATAATATAAACTCTATTACTGTCAACATTCACTAAAAACTGTACACATTTTATTCCCGTGAAATAAATTCATTACATCGTAAAAATTTAAGTGAAAAACTGCAAGCATTTTCACAGGGGTGTAACATTTCACACACTTATTATCACAAATCACAATGTTACAGTGCCAATGTATTTTTCAAGCGCATTCACTGAGCGCGCTTAAAATTAAAAACATTGACATAGCAGGGGAAATTGTACTTGGCGCTCAATGATACATATTCGTCATCGTTCCTATTCATGAGAATATGCATTTAGTTAACGTCCATACTTCTCAATTTAGTTAAGATGTAAGTTAGATGTAAGATGTAGTTAAGTTTTCTTACGTCTACAGAAGGTTAAATGGGAGAAAGTTCATGTAGGCACTGCTCGATAATCGAATTTTAAAAAGTTTTAAATACCTTAAAGAATGCTTGATTAAATGCATTTTTAAGACTGTTTTGTGCTGTCTTGTCTTGGTCCAAATCAGCACTTTAGCCACAAACATCAAGGTTGGCACGCATCATCAATGAGCGAGCATAGGACATTCGGCGCAGTGTTCAGTCCTATCTTGCCAAAGATGCCTTCAGGCCTCTAAAGTATTTCTGTTTTGTAATCTGTAGATTAGTTTTTATCCTTTTTCCTGAAGGAATATATATTCTCAGGTATCTAATTTCATTCTTTGCACTATTAATAGCTAATTGATTTAATTAATTCGCTATGCCTATCGCCAATTCTCATGCTGCCAGATTTATCCACATTTATGCTCATACCTATGGCTGCAAATTCAGTTATGCACATATTTACCATTTGTTGCATATGACATTAAGAAATTGAAAGCAAAATGACGTCATCAGCATACAAAAATGAACTAAAGCATTCCCAATTGCTGTAACAGCTGAGACCAGACCTCCAACTTCACTAAGATTTCATCGACAAAAAACAGCAAATAAGTAAGGCAGCAAAATTCCGCCCTGACGCACCCCAGCAGACAGCTTAACATAGTCAGGGGTTGCACGCCCCCATTTAATGGCAACGAATACTTTACTTTACCAACATATCAGTATGTTAATGAATAGAATTGGCATATTTCTATTCAATAATTTCTTAAAAAGAATATGATGATTTAAAACATCAAATGCTTTTTTTATGTCTGGCGTGCAGATGTTCACTGTTGATCAATTAGTGCTAAAATAATCAGCGGTTTTTCTCACAGTATATGTTGCATGATTGCACCCAACACCTCTCTTAAAATCGAATTGTCTGTTGGACGTTTCTAAATAAGGACTTAGTCTACACAGGAGGCAAGTTTCAAACACCTTCGATAACACAGGGCTAATAGTAATCCCTCTAAAATCGTCTTTTTTTCATGTCGTTTTTTGTCTCCTCTAGGTATCTGGACTGTTATTCTCTTACCGAAAGCGTCCGGTAGTGTAACATTGTCATCAGTTGAAACAATTTATTGATAGCGTCAATGACAACCGGGTGACTGAACTGTAAATGCTCAGCAGTTAGATTGTCCAGACCGGTCGCCTTGCCCCGCTGCGGCTGAGATATAACGCTATCTACTAACAGAACGTGAATGACAGTGTGACTGTCACAAACGGCCCCAGCATATTTGCATAGACGCCGTGCAAAATCATCAGAGACGCTGACCTGCTTACAGTTAGAGCTAATCGCAGAAAAATGAGCAGCAAGGCTATTAGCAGTATCATTTTCATCACTCAAACCATCAACAGACAATGGATTTTTGTTTGAGTTACCAAATTTATTATTAAAAGATTTCCAGAATCTTGTTTGATCTTTTGAAACCAGTGCATCATGCAAACTATTGGACACTGCAGCAAGATAATTTTTTTCTTTTTGCCAAAAGTAGTTTTTATATGCATATTTAGCTTTGGTTCTATCTTCATAGACTAAACCATTCTTAGGACGACCATTTTCAACCCAAACTCGGTGGGTAGATATTGCATTATTGTTTAAGAGGCTACATTGTTTATCTCACCACTATTTAAAGAAGCTGCTTTTAACCAAAGGAATGCATGCAGATTCGAGAGATGTCACCAGCCGATGGTAAAGTGCATCCACACTATTTCATAGCTCGACAGTCTTAAGCCTACTACAGTCGCTAATGTTAATATTATTCCAAATAACGATAGTTAGTTGGTACTACCGGACTTAATGGGCATCTGAAAACATTATAGTTTCCTGTGTCGGTTGTTCCCGTGGTCGTTCCGCGATCGCGGGTGGGTGGAAGGTGTGCAGAACGGTGTGCAGACGCACACCGTTTGAAGTGCGCATGCGCGGCTTGACGTGACCAACCTAGAAACGCGAAGTGCTGCATGGTTCAGCTTGTCGATAAATAATAATTAAGGTAATTTTCAAGGCCGATCTATCCGACTTAGGCCCAAAGATTTTAGGCTCTACATTTGGTTGATCATGCAGTCGACTGATAATAGAGGGGTGACACCGTGATGGATCTAAGACTAAGAGGATGAGTCATTAGCAGTTACAGCCTAAATTGGTAGCAAAGTTTATTTGAATCTTGGCCTAAGGACCATGACTCCGGCGACCAGTCCACTAATAATGAAAGGCGTGGCGGGTCTAACAAGGCCAGTCTACGAATGGTACTAGAGGTAACTTAGGCATTTATATACTTGCATTTATTGTTATAATATTCTAGGCCTATTAGTTTACTAGTATAGGGCTATCCATAGGCCTATCCTGCGCGACAGTTTCAACTGTCCTATATTAAATTCGCATTCTTAGGGCCTAGACAATGTTCAAATTTGCCTCGCGGGCGGACGGCCGTTTTTACGATCTAGGCCTCGATCTAGGGGGCGATCCCGATCTACGAGGCGTCCTCGGGGTCGGCCAAGGACGACGTGGGCTGAGCAACTAAGGAGGGACCTGGGGGCAAGAGGTATCACGGAATTAAAACAACAGTCTAAAACACAGTATAGTATAGACAACTAAGTTCTAACCTTGATAAAAATTGATCATTGACTCTTCAAGCATAAATTTCTAAAACTTCCTCAAAAAACATGTTGGTAGTCTGATGGAATCGAACACGCATTTGCAGCACGATAGGCCGCCAATGTCTTAATTGAGCTATCAAGTTCGTTGAATAATTACAGTGAAAAGATTGTTTATATCCCTACTACAACACAAACACTCAGTAGGACGCATTCAGAAACATCCATCGTTTAAAATATTCAAAACAAGACAATATTATCGCATTTCACAAAAAATCAACAATAATTTCTACCTCGGTATGTCCATCAATATTTGCAATTCATTCAATAATGTAGAATTTTCAAGGCGTATAAATTTAGGTTAAACTCAAACTGAGATGATACTTCATAAATTTACATTTTTAAAAACAATCGTTGGATGGCGCAACTGCGGAATTCGTGTATCAACGATTCATCGTATTACTATTATTATGTATAATATGGTTGGCGCCGCCAATCGAGTGTTTAAACCTAACAGAAAGTTATCACACGATCGCTGAGCAATTCGGTATTCGGCGCGAAATTAGAAACTGCACAATCATCGCAATACAAGTTACGACAACACGACTGCCGACAAGGTGAGATTTCTACCCCCAATCCTTTAAATATAGCTTAGAAATTACGAAGAAATTGGTCAGAAGAGGGCTGGTGATCTAGATGTAATTGTATTAGGTACTAGAATTATGTAGTCATACATAATAAAACGTCATATCACTACGCATTTTAAGGGTTAAGTTTAGGAAGCCCAGTACGCCTAAAACAGGGGTTTTTAAGAAACAGTACGCCAGAATTGAAATGGATAGGTGAAGGGCTACGAATAAAAATTGGTAGGACTACGCGTTTTTTTTATGTGTGGCGGTGTAGCCTTAAAACAGGCGTAGCCTTAAACAGGCGGTTTCCTGTATAAGGTAAAAAAAAGGATAGGTAACTTTTCGATTGCTTAGTAAAGTAGGTGCATAAGTACGGAAAGGCTGCTTAGCACTGCATAACTAGAAGCCATAGCCATATGCTATAAGATGTACAAAGACTGATAGGAACGACTTGAACAATTTCTGTCACCACCTCCCCCCCCTCCCTACACCCCTTTTTCCCCCCCCCGTCGAGAGATCTCCTCGACTTTGTAGGCTCCGCCCATTTTTAAAAGCGTACGAGGACGCCGCTTTTATTACAAGAAGGCATAGTGCTACGCCGCTTTCCTGATGGCTAACTCAAACTCTGTTCTATGAACTATGTACTCCGGAAGCTGACAAACATGACACTTTCCCCTATTCAATCAAAAGCTACTGTTTCAGTGTTTCTGATGTCTTAATGTAACGTGTAAGGGCCCATTTTTGTCCAATATGAATGTGTAAGCTAGTTACAAACAATTTTGCATAGTACTTATAAATCAGAAAATTTGTATTACATTATGGGAAATGTGCAGTTATGAATCTCCAAATGCGCATTTGAAATATAGGGAAATATACAGATATGAAAATGAATAAACACTGTATGCTCAGAATGGCTTCAAATATAGACAAGCACTGTTAAGAATCACCTCAAAAACTTTTATCAGCACCCCCCCTCGCTCTATGCAGCAAAGTAACACATGACACGCAACCATTAAATTAGGATTAGCGAGGCGCTGTGGTGTAGTGGGTAAGGCGTCGGACATTGAGTCCAGAGGACCAGGATTCAAGTCCTCGCGCCAGCAACTACAAAACCATGCGTTACAGGCCCTTCAGCAAGGCTGTTAAACACACAAGTGTGGCTAGCTGCAAACCCCCCGGCCAGATAATTATTTATTTGGTTGGCGTCAGGAAGTGCATCCGGCTGTAAAAAATAGCTTGCATAAACCATAACTGTAAAACATTAAATTTTTGTGTGCAGGTCATTTTGGCGAATTTCATGTCAGCCAAAAAATAGCAAAAATTACAGGGGCAAAAATAGAGCCACTGAAGCTAGTTATAATGTGCGGTCCTCAAAAATGCGAAAATTAAGTCCAGCTAAATTTCTGAGCCAAAGCCATCAAAATTATGTGCAGCTATAATTTCATGTGTGGTATTACAGTATAATGGCATTCTCAAAAACGAAAAAAAAAAGTGCAGGTGAACTTCTGAGAGACAAAACCGCCAAAATAACATGCAGTCAAAATTAGATGCTTTACAGTATCTTGCATCCAAATTATATTTTGGCCCCTGCACCATTTGCCTCAAAGACGCTTGGCCTCAGCCCAATATTAATCGTAATCTCAATCTGAGCGAACTCTGACCATAGAGTAGTCTGAAAGCAAAATCTAACCCCTAAAAAAATCAGCAGCGCTGAGTTGTGTACAAGGAACCTATTCATTTATTAGGTAACAATTGTAAAACATTTTTTCAATTTCTTTTCCCTTTTTGCAGCAAACGACTATATCTACCCCCTCTCTGATTGATCCACCGTGCAACTTCACACTGCACCAATAGACACAGAAGCTGTAACACAACGAATGAAAACGTGGATGTTCCAATCACGATGTCTGGACGCGAGGACGCTCCAATCACGATGTCTTTAGGCGAGGATGCGCCAATCACGATGTCTGGAAGCGTGGACGCTTCATTCACAGTGTCTGGGGGCGAGAACGCGATGTCTGGAGGCAAGGACGCAATGTCTGGAGGCGAGGACGCAATGTCTGGAGGCAAGGACACGATGTCTGGAAGTGTGGACACGATGTCTGGAAGTGTGGACGCGATGTCTGGAGGTGTGGACGCGATGTCTGGAGGTGTGGACACGATGTCTGGACGTGTGGACGCGATGTCTGCAGTTGTGGACGCGATGTGTGGAAGTGTGGACGTGATGTCTGGAGGTGTGGACGCGATGTCTGGAGGCAAGGACGCTCCAGTTACGATGTCTGGAGGCAAGGACGCAATGTCTGGAGGCGAGGACACGATGTCTGGAGGCAACGACGCGATGTCTGGAGGTGTGGACGCAATGTCTGGAGGCGAGGACGCTCCAATCGCGATGTTTAGAGGTGTGGAGGCTTCAGTCATGATGTCTGGATGCAAGGAGGCTGCTGGGTGCCTTGCAGAGGAAGACAATATCGTCACGGCTGCCGACAACCGATCGGCTTTGAACTTGCCCTGCAGTGACGAACAAAAGCAACCTTCCAATCCAGATCTAGACATTGATCAAATATTAAGTACCAGTGCAGCTATTATACACATGGGTATCAAGACTCAAGAGCTCAGGAATTTGGATTGCAGCACACTGATCATTCCTACTGCTAATCAACATATGTAGGTGATTTCACAAACACACAAATGATAAATGAAAATAAATCTAATTTTGAAACAACTGTCATCGGCTGGCAAGGAAGCAATCATATATACTGTAAAACGACTCGCCATGCTGGTGTTACAGATGGGCTATCTGTGAAATGTCAAAACGATGCCATATTGTCATTGTCCGGAAGGGAGTCTTGCTTGAATAATTGCGAAAATAACACTCGCAAAGCATGTTGCACAATATCAGACGCAGCACAATCGTCACATTTCAAAGCAAATCAGCTTGAGCTTGGGTGTGTTTGACGAAAGTAAACAGCATTGATGGCAAATTGCAGATCAAGTTTAAGTGAAAAGCAACTACAAATTGTGAGAGAAAAGAGCAGAGCACAGAAGACTAAACGCAGATCTAATTTAAGTGTAGCGCAGTTGCAAATGAACAGAGAAATGATCCGATTACAGAAGGCTACACTCAAATCAAATTCAAGTGAGGAGCAATTAAACATTACGGGAGAAAAGCCAAGACGGCTGAACGCAGATCTTGCTTAACTGAGGAGCAGTTGAAAATTAGAAGAGAAAAGAGCAGAGCACAGAAGGCTAAACTCAAATCAAGTCTAAGTGAGGAGCAGTTACAGATTAGAAGAGAAAAGAACACAGCAAAGAAGACTAAACTCAAATCAAGTTTAAGTGAGGAGCTGTTAAAAATTTGAAGAGAAAAGATCAGAGCACAGAAGGCTAAACTCAAATGTAGTTTAAGTGAGGAGCAGTTACAAAATAGAATAGAAAAGAGTGGAGCCAAGACAACTGAACGCAGACCTCGCTTAAGTGAGGAGCAGTTAAAAATTAGAAGAGAAAGGAGCAGAGTGTAGAAGGCTAAACTCAAATCAAGTTTCAATGAGAAGCAGTTACAGATTAGAAGAGAAAAGCACAGAGCGCAGAAGGCTGAACTCTAATCAGTTTTAAATGAGAAGCAGTTACAGATTAGAAGAGAAAAGAGCAGAGCCAAGACGATTGAACACAGGTTTAGCATAAGTGAGGAGCAGTTAGAAATTAGAAGAGAAAAGAGCAGAGCACAGACGACAAAACGCAGATCTAGCTTGGAGCGAGGAGCAGTTAGAAAATCAGCAAAGAAAGGAAAGAGCAAAGAAGGCTAAATCCACTATTAGCTTCTGCAATGAGCAGTTCAAGAAAACCTTGCAAATCAAACAAGTCAACCCAAATGTTTGAGATGAAATACTGGGCAGTAATTAAAATAAAATAGCAGAAAATAGCATCACACTGAACACTCAGCCATCAGCGAAAGAGCTGCAATGCTATGAAGCGTCTGCAACAGCAGCCTTGAAGCATTTCTATGACGCCTCTGGTCAGTTTAGACCTGACACTGAACACATACCACAACTCATAGGTCATCCACTGACTTAACCAATTCATCAAGGTGCATTAAATTATATAATTAGCAGATGAATCCTGCAATGAGGATGTTTGGGTGATCAGTCTGTGGCATACGTGAAATAGGTGCGAATGAGAACGAGATTGAGCGTGGCGAACTGACACTATTATTTCTGAGTGATGCTGAATTCGAAGTTTACGCGGCACATCCAGAGCAACTGGAGAAATGCTTTAACATTGTGAAAGTCGATATTGAAGGCATGTAGAAGGGTCTATACGCCAATTCAAAGTTTTTTAACAGTATCCGCAGCACAGATCTGTTTAGCGAAGTCAAGATGTTGCAAACTTATGTGCACTTTGTTTTAGCAACTTGTCAGGAACCAAACAAAAGCTGCCAAAATATTCCATTGCTGTAGGATATGACTTTGGATGCCCAGAAAGAGGAACACTTTGAGGTCTCCGATGACATCACTAGATGCCGAAACGGACTCTAAGCCCATTATTATTATTATTATTATAACACTTCCTCCGCTGTCCATATTAGAGAGGAAGCTGATCTCGCGCAACCAGATATTTGCAACAATTGTAAAGTTAATTTCACCAGTTGGCAATGAGAAAACAAAGCAGCGAGCACTCCAAGGCCACGTCATTTCCATGCCAAACAAAGGTCCACAAGTACTCGCATCTCATTCACTACCAAACTTACAATTTGCACCTTCAGCGTTACTCAGCATTATGTTCAGTACAGCAGAGGAGTGTATAACTGTCTCTGGCAAACAGGGAGATCAACAGCGCTCAGAATTCTTGAATGCCCACCAGTCGATATTCCATGTACGACAAAATGTCGTGTTTCAGTGGCTACAAACTTTGAAGGCTATTGGAAACCACTTGTACAGCGACGTACAGATTGCCTTGGAGACATCTGAGGTGCGCACGCTGCTCAACGATATACCAAATCTGCTGATGGAGCAAACTCACGTAGCCTCTAGTGCTCGCACAATAGCGGTGAAACAAAGAACTGTGTCAGATGTGGCTCGAGTGCGACCTCAGTCCATCGAGGGCCACGACGATGGAGCAGGTCTGACTATTGTCTTGCTGACGAAAATTCAGGCTTTGGGAGTTCCAGGACTGTGTGCAACAAGATAACTGTTACAGTCCGGCTCTGTGCGGAGGGATAGCTTTAGCTTGAGCAATGGACGCACGCTGCATGACCTGCTGGAACTGCCTGCTAAAGTGCCACGAAGCGCAAATATTGCTCTGCTCTCAGCGGATAAGGCTGCACGCCTGTCGCTGCGCCTCGAAGGTGTACAACTTTTAGTAATAGATGAGCTCTCCATGGTGGATCACCTATTGTTCACGGAGATCAATTTCCGTCTACAGCAGCTGCTTCACAACAGTAGCATATTTGGGGGACTCGGAGTAATACTGATTTGAGACTTTCTTCAACTTTCACCCGTGTTTGGATCTGCTCTGTACAAATCTGCCTTGGATGACTCAACCCCCGGAGGCTTGCTATTTCAGCAGTTCGAGGTCAATACGTTCACATGTGCGCTGCTGATCATCAGAAACACACGGATTGCATTGAGTCATTCAGAGTGAATGATTATCCCGTTGCCCAAGATTTTGCTTCATCACTACGTATACTTTCAAATGAAGGTGTGCAGGAAGATCCATCGTGGACAGCAGCACTAATCATTGGCACCAGTAATGCCAAAAGGCTGGCATTCTCCAGAGTGCAGGCGATCTGATTCAGCAAGTCGATTGGTTTACCAATCATAACCTGGCGGCAACCATTATCTGCTACTAGCAAACTCTGAGATGATGTGAAGAACGTTCTGTACTCCAATACTGACGAGCTTACAGGCTGGTTTGTCACCGGTGCACCTGCACATCTAACCATTAACCTCAATCCCTCCAAACAGCTGGCAAACGACACGGAAATAATTCTGCACTCTTTATGCCTTCCGAGCGATGTCGACCTGAAGGTTGTCAGTGCACAACTCACATCAGCCTCTGCAGGAAGCATCGTAGAACTACCGTGCCCACCAACGTCAGTCAACGTATGTGTGAAAAGCTTATCGACACATCTCTGGCCTGACCGTCAGATGCTTGTAAACGGAGATTGTGTCATTCCATTGAAACTGCAAACGACCCGAGGCACTCACCATATCGGATGGTAAAAATGTTACTTATGATGAATTTGGTTACAGCCTTGCGTTTTGCGTGACATACCACAAGACGCAAGGAAAAACAGTCAACAAAATCATTCTAGATTGAACAAGAGTCTGACAGCTCCGCTATCACTTCAGAGCCTATGCATTGGAATCTCACGCGTGTGTCGTTCCGATGACTTGCGTATCCTGCCTTCTGTCTCGGTGTCAGACATAGGTTTTAAGCATCTGAGAGCGCTGCACCACAACAAGGATTACACCAGCTGGTGTCAGACCTTTCAGAATGACGGAAAATTACCTGATGGAGTATTGCTTTCAATGAAGCAGCGGCAGCAGCAGAAGCAGCAGCAGCAGAAGCAGCAGCAGCAGAATCAGCAGCAGCATTAACAGCAGCTGCAGCCTCCGCTAACGTCCAATAACTCCTTGACTACAAATACACAGGTAAACATGCCTCAATCAGTATCATGCTGGCATTGGTAATTCATTAGAAAATGATCAGATGAATGCCTGAATTTCAGTGTTACCACAGTCAATAAAAAAATAAAATCCAATCCGACATATCACAATTATATTTAAATGCGTTATTGTAAAATCTGTGTGATCAACTGGACGCGTCGATATCTTGCCTTGTTTCAACTTTTTGACTCGTTGCGACCCTTAAACTTTTTGCCTTGTTGCGACTTTTCTGAGCATTGTATCTCAAAAGACATTACTAATGATATTGCCTGGTTACACTGAGCAATGATTGTTCTCAGTACTATAGTTTGAGGATAACACTGTACACCTAAGTAAGGATTGGATTAGAATGCTTACTATTATTAGTGACGGTTGAGTATTCCGGTCGGTATTTCTACAATCGGTAGAAACCTATTTTAAATTCGGTAGTGAAGTAGCGAGGCGCTGTGGTGTAGTGGTTAAGGCGTTGGACTTTGAGTCCAGAGGACCTGGGTTTGAGTCCCGGCGCCGGCAACTATGAAACCATGCTCTACAGGCCCTTTAGTAAGGCTGTTAAACACAGAAGTGTCGCTAGCTGATAATCATCGTCCATAGTAATTTATTATTCTGGTTGGCGACAGGAAGGGCATCCAGCCGTAGAAACCCAGCTCCAATATAAAAGCGTCTAACCTGTGTTGACATGGACATAAGCTTGCCTGTAGCGCATAAGAATGGACGTCAAAAACGATGACTATTATTGTTATTATTTTAAGTCTATACTGATTTCAATACCCATTTTTATTCAAGACCGAAATAGCTATGAAACCACAATGTTACTATATTTTGTTTCGTGGGAGATTGCATTTTGGATATGTAGGGCCTGGATCATATTTATTGTTAACAGTTAAAAAGCTCTTAAACTAGGGTTGTAAAAATCAGGGTCGATCAGAAACGCATGGTATTTCCTGAGGCAAAATACTGTGCTAGTCAAGATTTTG
>JAQIWG010005597.1:0-14338 GCA_034695025.1 Chamaedrilus cognettii | reverse complement strand
CCCTGGAATAAAATGTAATCGAGAGCTGATCGTTTAGAACTTAAAACGTAATAAAATACTCATTTTATCTTAAACCATATATAACGGGAAGCAATATTATTTCATGCAAAGCAATATATTTCAATGCCCCTCCTCAAGAATGGATATTTCAAAGCTTTGAGAATTTTTCAGGTATAGAAGGAAGTTCAATGTTTTGTTAAAGCATAAGGTATATTTAAGAATCCTTTTCCTTCAGGTAAATGATATTTAAAATGTACTGTTTCAAAAATTGACACTTAAAACACTCTTTTGCAGTTGCAAACACCAAAGCTTCTATGCTGCTATGCAATCAACAAAATAGCTTTCCGTCGTATCGGTCACACTCACAGCTCACAACTAACCACAACAGCTCAGTCTATCAAAGGCTTTTGTCAAATCTAGAATACAAAACGGCAATCAGAATTTCGCAAGTGAAAAATGCCAACTTCCATTCCAGCTAAATGGTAGTCAGTATATCATTCACGAATTTCGAAATAACCATGCACTTTTATTATCAGTATTAGTAACATAAACACAGATCTTCAGTTAGGGACAACATAAAGCATTCATATAGTTATTTCAAAGTTAGTTCTTTCCTTTATACGAAACCATGTTAGGGGAGCACGAGACTGTGCAATGTAGGCCATAGTCCAAAATTAACCAACACTTCCTTACAATTTAAAGGCCTGTGAAAATGCGTAAAGGGCACGGCTTTCAAAAACACAAACACCAACCACAAAACTAATATTGCTGCATTAAAATATAATATGCAAACATGGAAATATACTCACGAGAAAGAGAAAATAAGCATGGTCCGCCGTGACGCTATTGGCCACTGATGACGCCGATGTCTATTTATAGATAAATGCCGCAACGTAAACATCACCATTGGCCAATCGTGCGCCGGCGTCCCGGTTACAAAATAACGTATAATTACCATTATTATCGGGCAATACTGCAAGTGTATATAATATAGTTAAACAATAGTCATCATCAAACACCCGGTCAAAATATATATAATAGATAGGACACGTTCATCCCACGGCCCCCCCCAGACTCTAAAACAAAAAATCAGTCGCTAACGTAAACTGCAATTCGATAAACAATATTAATAAAGTGTCGTGAGCTTCCGGATCGGCGCAAAAAACAAAAAAAGTAGTATACTCAAATAAAGTCGTTTTCACAAAAACTTAAAATATTATGTAAAGAAAAAGATGAAAGAAAAAGCAAAACGCACTGTCAAAACGTAGAAAAAGCACCAACTATGATTTTAAAAATCGAATGCGTCAGGTCATTGTCGCGTTTTGACTTGTCCATAAAAAACGCTTTGTGACGCTCTCAAAGCGATGTTATACCGCAGTGTAAAATACGGTGAAATTTGACAGCCAAGAGTGAAAAACTAGAGGTAAAACTCCGTAAAATACGTGTTACAAAATGATATGACAATGTATCGCGACTACTCGTATTCACGCATGCACTAAGCCATCTAATCGACACCCGACATTATTAATTAGCGGTGAAAAAAACCTTGTATACTGTCGATATTTTTCTTCAGCTTAACACCATTAAAATAACATTCCGCCGTCCAAGCAGAGTTAAGAAAAAAATCAACATTGCAGCTTGCAGTCTTGGTTTGGTTAGAAAAATAAAGCACTAGCTACTACCAAAGTCACAAAGCTGCATAACCGTTTTGACCAAAAACCGCTGAATAGCGTATCGTTAGCAGGACTTCTGGCGGGTAGCGTGTTACTCCGGATATGCATAAACTTGATGTGAGCACAAGCATTAAGCAAAGATGCATTAGTTAGTACAACTATGATGACATCAATTGTCACAAAATAACGACATCACCATGGCCTCGCATGCGACACAAATAAAGCAACGCAGATTGTATGATGTAGATACCAAAAGGACTCCAAAATTAACAAGTTTAGTATCATATAGTAAACAGAGAGAGATAGTAGGCAACACAATCACTATTATTATTACTATATTGTAAGTAAGGCACACAAAAAAAAATCGTTCGCCGACCAGTGACTAGACGCCGTTGGCAAAAATCCAACCAATTGAAAGCGGTCTCACGTAAGGTCGGGTCGCGCGCGCAAGCGTAAAAGATAAACGCGCAACCGATAGCGAGAAAGCAACCAAATATCCTTCGCCCGAGCTCCCCCGGAGCGAAAGAAAAAGCGAAATCACAGTGCGCAAAATTACGTAAATTAAACGGCCACGTCCTAGAGCCGGCGGCGGAAAAAATATTTATAAAGTCAAAAAATATACGATCACAAAAATTGGACGAGGTCTACTGATCAACGGTCATCAAACCGTCATTGCGCTGCGTTTAGTCACCAAATAATTACTGTGGTTAGCAGCAAGTCAGTTCATAGCTGTCTGTGGATGCAAATAATACCATGCATTCGTCGAGCACGGATCTGATTTATGTAAAAGTTAGTTATTAACGTACGACGTACGTACGTGCCTTATCGTCCTAGCATTCTCTATTGTGCCAAGAATATACAAAGAAAGATATAAACTGTTTGAGTCTTTTTTGTTCCCACACTTATCAAAATTTACTGTTTTGCAAACCATATTTTCTTGATCCAAACACTAAACTATTGCGATCCAGCAAATAACCTTCAGCCTCTCAACATAACCGAGTAGTATCACCCATCTTATTTTGACCGCATTTTTTCCTTCTCATGACAGGGAAACTATCAAGTCTCCAATAGCCAAGCATTCGCTCTCGCTTTGATTCTTGTTAACCGAGCTTGGCTCATGAAGTCAGAGAGAAAGGGAAGGAAACTCCAGGCAACTTTATTAGTGCATCGAAACACTGCACAACGAAAAAGGTCAGATGTTGTTAAAATCCCAAAATAAATCTTTAGAGCAGTCACCAACGCTCAGTCGAAAAATTAAAAATCACAAAGCGGCAATGGCTTCGTATCTACACCAAGTAGTGGAGTACCATAATGTTGCGATTCCAGAGATCTACTGCGGATTCTCTCTTCAAAACAAACTTCTACGGCAAAAGAAAAAAAATTCAAGTCAAATAAATCTCAAAAAACACAGTATATAGTAACAAAAATCCCTTGATCCAAGCCATTTTTCAAGGAAGATGTTGTAAAATGTGCAGCCACGCCGAGCAGCATGAGCGAATTATCATCAAGGACTATTTGCTTTGCTCTGTAATATGCAAAAACAAAATTACTTCGCAATGCCGTAAATAAAATACTGAGAACAGCGTAAATGTCAGCCACTCCACAGCGCCCTATGTTTAGTTAGTTCTATGCCAGCGATTTTCTTTACCCACATTAGTTTCAGTAGTGCCCACCGCATTCATTGTGGTAAAACGATTTTCAGAAACAAGCGTAGCAATCATTAGTTACTTTCACCGCGTTGCATTACCAAGCATACCACCACTTATTTCAACTATTTCACCCAGTCGAGTACAATCACTTGTCCGCTTCACTTTGAATGTGCCTATTCGTTTCGTCACATTCACATTGGTCTCAACGTTTAGGGTCAAGGCTTGATTCAAGTTTCAATTATGAGGGTTATGGCTAGGGGTTTGGTAGGGATTAGCTTAGGGTTTGATGCTACCGGTAACCCTAATCATAAATCCCTTAAAAATCAGTGAAACCAAAGTGAATGGGACCAAAGAGAATGAGAACCCTCTGAAACGGTGAAAACACAAATCATTCAAATTATCATCGGGCCGAACGCTAACCCGTCCAGCCACAAACAAAACAGGCGTCATCGTCATTTGGACTAATTGCCGAACCAACAACGGCCAAAAGGGAAACGATCGTTAACTGAACAGGAACAAAGAACGAAGAACCAACTGGTAAATTGTCTCCGGTTCAACAACGAATGCAAGAACCGCTTACACTCCAGACTTCTATGCGCTATAAACGAGCTTAAGAAAAAGGAAGGGCTTAGCTAAGCAAGAGTAGATTAGGGGGACAGAGTTTAAAATCTCAAAGAACATTGTAGACAGAATAGCATTGTCAAAGGCAAGCGACTCGAGAAGTTTGTTAAAAGAAAAAAGACGATCTTGCAATGAGGAATGTTTTTTCAGCGAAAAGGCTAAAGAGCACTTTATCAACGATAAATCGACTTATTTCAAGGAGCACAAGTAGCGAGCAGGAGTAGAATTCTTAGAACTGTGTCGTGAAGAATCACGGACAGAAACGCCTTGAGCGCATCCACTTCATCCATCTACTGCATCCTCCTCAACCCCCTCCCTCCCTCCCTCTCCCCTTCACCTCCTCAACCTCCCTCCCCCCCCCACATCCTCAACCCCCTCCCCCCCCGCCTCAGGCGATGTAGAGCGTGTTGAGTACGAGGACGTGCTGGTTGTTCTTGGCGAGCGTCACGACGTACCCCTCTGATGTGATTTTGAGTCCGCAGCAGCGACTCACCTTGACATATGGACACTCAAACTCGCCGATCAGCGAGCCGTCGCGCTGAAAAACGGCAACGTGGAAGCGGTTGCCATGCGAGTCGCCGATGAGGACGTCGCCCGCGTCGGAGATGTCGATGCCATTGGGGTAGTTGGTGACGTTCTCACAGCCGATGCGGTGAACAAACTCGCCGTTCTCGTTGAACACGACCACGCAGTGACCCTGAACCAACAGCGCGCAGTTGATCAGCCAGTTGACATATTGACAATACTATTACCATTATGAAACAGTCAACAACTCCTATTGTAAGAATACGTATGACGGATTGATGCCGAAGCAGAACAAGTTTGTAACGAAAGGAACAGTCAGCTATCTACACGATACACAAGCATTGACGTGATCAATAGGCTCGTCTCACAAAATAGCACACAGCACAGCTGCAATACAACTTTTGACAAGCGTTAAGCTTGTAATCGGGCGTGTAGGTACCTTGACTCGAACGCTGATGAAACACCCTTACCTGTCGTCCGTTAATGAGATATGACATATTGATCAATCAGAAAATCTTTGTTAATTCAGCAATCCATTTAGAACATTTATTTTATCTATACAAAACTAAGCTTGCAACGGATGCAACGGAAGGCCTGCCTTGAAGTCGCAGACGTAGTAGTCCTTGCCGCTGACGGCGATATCGGACGGCTCTCGCATGTAGTCACTGCAGTCGAACCACTTGATGAGGTCGCCGCTCTCAGCAATGCAGAACACCGTCGGAGACACGCTGTCCACCGCCACTATGTGACCTACACAGAGGACCCAGTCTACTGGAACTAACTGTCCACCACCACTGCGTGACCTGTACGGTACCCAAGGCTTTGTTTTTATTTTTTGTAGTGTAGGGACCGTGTGCAGCACACAGAGGCTATATACAGTCAGGCTCTGTGCAAGAGAGCCGGCACAAAACCGCTCCCCCTTTTCTTTAGTCGCCTTTTATGACAAGCCCCGGGAGCTCTGGGCTGCGGGTCAATTCTTTGTTCTCCGGCCTGCAGGGGTAGTATCCAAGACGAGACTCCCTCACAACTCCCGATTCTTTACCATCTCTCTATTTATGCCTCGCTTCTGCATATCGCTCTCAATCACCTCCCTTCATGTTTTCTTATCCCTCCCTTCTCAACTTTTCTCTTCACATTTATATATCTACACGCTGATACCCAATCTTCTTCATTCATACGTTCCACATGTCTGAGCGACCTCAGTCCTCCCATTTTCACCAGATTTGTTAGTAACTTATGATGCAATTAACTAATTGTCATTAATTTGCTGCAAGGGGCGTTAGGCATGGGCATATTGCCTTTACGTACATGTATTCTCTTTATGCTTAGCTGCAGGTAACTTGACGCTCTGGTCATTTATTTCTTGTATGTGTTCATGTACTGAAGTTACAAATGTGAATAATAACAATAATAAAAATTGAACCATACCAACAAACTACACACAAAAAACCACCATTCACTCCCCCATCACGACCTCTCTCTCCCTTATCCCCCGCCCTACCCTGCGCGGTAATGGCAAGTCCAGCAACGATGTCGATGTAGCGGATTGCGATCTTCTTGATGAACTGTCCGCTCTTGGTGAAGAGCTGCATGCGCGAGCGCTCGCTGCCACGGTCACAGACTACGTACTTGCCCGTGGCGCGCATCACCGCCACCTTGCGTGGGTACCACAGCTGCCCCTCCTCGCGGCCTGCGACACCGCGCCATGTAAATCATTTAAATTATATCCGCATAGTGTCTGTCACACCGGGGCAGATGTATCATTAACATTATCAGCTCAATGTTGATCTGAATGACGTAATCACTAAAAACAGTCACAAATCGTCCACACAATCACAAATTGTCTAAACGCAGTTAAATCAACAAATCAACATTCACAGCAACTGTTTCCCTGCAAGATAGGGAAGAAATTGGCTTGCAGTCCAGAGCTACGTGGGCGAGTCGTAAAAGCCAACCAAAGTGGAGAGGTTCCTTGCTTAGCAAAGCCAGTAATAGTCTCTGTTACTACACACTGTCCTTCTTAAACTCCCAAAACAGTTAAATCAACAGTTAAACCGTAATTATCACAATTCGCATTCATAAGCAGTGTCATATATTATTATACATTATACACTCACCGTTGAATTCAAAACACACACACTCAATTGTAAAATCTTTTTTCTAAACACAGCTTCTCCTTGCCTGGAATGCCGAACTGGTACTTGAAGTCGCCGGTCTTCTCAAACACCTGGATGCGATGATTGTTGGTGTCGGCGACGACGATGTCCTCGTCCATGCCGAGACAGAAGCCGTGCGGAGAGTTGAACTGGCCTTTGCCGGGGCCGAGCTGGCCAAACTTGCACCTGCGCACCACAGCTCAATGTTAATACACGTGAACACACACCCAGGCCCTTGCTAGGGTCGAGCTGGCCAAACTTGCAACTGCACACCACAGCGACACATGCAAGCACACATCTAGGCTGTTGCCGGGGCAGAGCTGGCCAAACTTGCACCTGCGCACCATACGTGATGAGGACACATGTTAACAGATGCATAGGCAGAGCAGTGATGGTCGTTTCTGTCCTGCTCTGCCTGCTGTTGCTATGCTTCCATCGGCTTGAATTGCTTAGTTGTGTATTTTTGGATTGATATTTTGGATTGATATTTTAGATTGATATTTTGCTTAGTTGTGTATTTTTTTTGGGTTGTGGTTGGCATCAGGAAGGGCATCCGGCTATAACAACCCAGCTCTGACATTCGTCATCAGGGCGCTACACATCTAACCCGTGTGAAAACAACAACAGAACAGACGACATAAAAAGGCGGTTAGCTGCCCCCCTCCCATCATTAGTCGACCCACCTGATCTGCATCGAGCTGATCTTGCTGGAGGCGCGTGTGCGGAACCCTCCGTGGGGGTCCAGCGCATTCAGGTTCATCTGCGTGCCCCCCAGGGGGGCCGAGGAGCCCCCGGGGGCCAGGCCCGAGCCCCCTGACGAACCGTTCATTGACAAGCCTAACAGAAGAGTCGCGTAGCATCCGATAAGAGCAAAAATGGACTCGTTGTCGACTTTATTCTTAGCCTCAGAGCGAATTAATGCTGATTGAGAAAAATGCGAGTCTTGCATAAATGAATTAATTCTTAGCAATACAAAATGTGTAAAAAATAAAAACAATAACAAGAAGAATGACCAGAGACTCCAGTTTGCAGAAGCAGCAATGTTTCTAGATACAGAGTCTAAATACTTCAAAAACAGTTAACATTCACAGTCATGAATAGCTAACAAAAAGTTGCACAAACTTTGAATTCAATAAAATTGAGAAACTCTCATCCTTATTATAAATTTTGAATAGCTTAAACTCAAAATCTTCCCCCGTCTTCAATATTTTAAACTGACAAAAACACTGCAGAAAATTGTAATAACGTCGGCCCCTACTAGGCGGTGGATGGCCCAGCAAGGCCCCAGCCGCCCCCACTCCGATGGGGCTCGTAGTCCCCATGCCTCCCCCCGCGCCAAACACCCCCGGGGGAGGCGGTAGCCCCGCAGCCGCGTTCAGCAGCAGGCCAAGGTCGGCGGCCAGCTGGCTGGTGTTGCTCCCGAGGGATGCGGGTCCCAGTGCGACCCCTCCCAGGGGGGACCCTGCCCCCCCACCTACACCGGAGGGAGGGCCCGAGCCATGGGAGGCCATGGAGCCGAGCAGACCCGCCAGCACTGAGACAGAAATAGACTTTAAATATCAGGCTTTAGGCAAATGAAAAAAGATTGCAACATGCCAAACCAAAATTCCCTTTCGTCAATTTTAGCAACTGGTAGATCAAGCCCTGGTGTCATATATTCAATCGTGCATCACAAGTACAACACACATGTCATAAACAAATGCAAAAATATCTTCCACAACGCAAACCACGTCAAATAAGTTTCTAACTAGTTCTACATAACAGCCAAACGGCACCCGAGCGTTTAAATACTAATTAAAATACTTTAAAACAGAATTTTATACAACGCTGCTAGCAAAGGCGGTTTAAATTCGTCAGCCACAAGTGTTGTTACGATGCCTACCAGTCTACGGTGAAACCACCACCAGCGACCATCATCGCATCATCCCCGTCGTGGGATAAAAATGATAATAAAAAACGACACGCACTGCTGTCTGGAGAATGAGGTCCAGAGGCCGCAGACGTGGCGCGCTGCTGTCCTGCCCCTGCCCCTGTGGCGGGGGGAGACTGCGCCCCCGCGCCACCCTGTCCCCCCCCGGAGAATCCCGCGACGCTGCTGAGGGTCAGACCGGGTACCGGGGTTCCATTAATAGTTATCACCCCTGCACAGCAACCGCAGTCAAATGTTTGTAAATGGTACAAGTGAGGCTATACTATCAAATGTTAACATCTACATCAGATGTCATGACATCATCTCAGCCAATCAGTGCGCTGGGATCTTGATTCAGGATTTATTTCAAGCGATGTGATTGGATGCTGAGATCCTGCGGACTGTTACTCAATTTTCTAACGCAAATTTATTTGAAGGAGCGCTTGAAAAAATCTTAAGAAAATATTATCATTTGTTATTTGAAAATATGCAGAGCCACACGCAAGGCACCGATGGCGTCAGGACGATCTGCAAATGGATTGTTTGCGAAATAGACCCCTCATCTCGGATTAATGCCAGCACACACAAAAAAGCAATAGCAAAAAGTATATTTGAATACTATCCATATACAATTATACATGTACACTAAACGAAAACAAATAACAAAGCTATGGCCTGTTTTTTTTCAATGTCCAACAATAAAGCAAAAAAGATTTACTAAAAGGAAGAAATTTATCGGCTGACCAAGAGAGTTGACTCCAATGCTGCCCAGCTTGGCGAGCATGGCGAGGGTGACCCCCGCCCCCCCTACCCCTCCCTGGCTCCCCCCCACGCCACCCCCACAACTCGGCACATCCACCGATATCCCGCTGTCGGACATCGCCGGACTGTACGAGTTCCTCGACAGGCTTCTCTCCACCATGCCCCCCGGGGGCGGCGGACCCCCTCCCACGCCCCCCAGGGCAAGGCTTGCGACAAGGCTGGCCGCCAGCTCCGGGGACAGGCCGGCCAGACGGCTGGCCAGGTCAGAGACTCCGCCCATCGTGGGACCACCCCCCCCATGGGGACCTCCTGAGTAGGGCCCACCAGAGAGGGAGGAGAGGGGGCCAGCCCCCCCGTAAGGTCCAGTCCCTGCGCCGTAGACCCCTCCTAAGTGACAAGGCAGGCAAGGTCAGGGATGGGAGGGAGAATCTCTTAGTCATACGAAAAGTGTCAATAAAGCAAATGCATAGATACAATACATACAAAAATAAGCTGTCTATATAGTAGCGTGGTCAGTATGCACATACAATGAAAACAGTCATAAAAACCAATTGTTAAATAAACAAAGTTACTAATTTCCACGCAAACTAGCAGCTGCAATAAAACCCTGCGCATCACTCAAAACAAAATAATCCTCAAATAATTTCAACTAAAATCATTAAGCTATCCTTCCCACCTGGCCCGTAAATCCCGCCGCCCCCCGCCCCCACGACCCCCCCAGCAGGAGTGAACTCCGGCGCATGTGGAGCGAGCACGCTATTGGCTGCCGCAGCCGCCGCTGCCGGACTGAGTGGCGATGTGAGAATCCCGGCAGCGCCACCGCCGGCACCACTTGCACCACCGGCGAATGCACCTGAGTCGCCCTCAAAGGAGCAGTGGAGCGGCGTGTTGAGCAGGGAACCGTGCGTTGACTGAAACACATCACAGGTGGTGTCTTGTGAGTTTAAGGACCGTGTGTACTGTGTAGTAACAAAATCTATTACAGTCCGGTTCAGTGCCTCGGCTTCGCTTTACCAAGCATAGAACTTAACACCTCCCTCTTTAGTCGCCTTTTACAACTCACCCGGGGAGCTCTTGGATTCTTTGTTCCCCAACCTGCAAGGGTTTGATACACATCACAGCTTTCGGTGGTCAAGTGAATAACAATTTAGGAAGAGTCTTTGCAATCAGACCTCAATCCTTAAAATTCTAAACTTTAAAGAATTCACCTTCTGCGGGCGAAGAACGAAGAATTGGCTTGCAGCCCAGAGCTGCAGCCAAGGCGGGTAACACATTCTTTGGTTATTACCCCCAATTTAACAACTGCACATTAAGATTCGTACACACAGATCACATTTCATAAACTGCACATTTCAATTTACAACCGCAGCACATTCTGTGCACTACAACCCATTCAAACACGCCCCACCCCCCCACGCACCTTCCTCCCGTCCTCGTCGCTGCGCTGCAGATACCCAAATGCGCCCCTCACCGCCTTCTCCCACCTCTCCCCGTCCGTCACAAACTCGATCCTCGCCCCCCCGGCCCCTCCGCCGGCCCCGTCGCCCCCGCCCCCCGGGGGCCCGGGGATGTTGTTAAGCAGCTTCATGAGCTGCTTGGTGACGTGGCGCTTGAGCGCCAGCAGCTCCACCGCGCTGGCGTGCGCCAGCACTTGTTCCGTGAAGCGACAGCCGTCGTCTAGAAGCTCAAGGGTGCGATCGGCGTCGTGGAAACGGTCCATTAGCGTGAGCACGCTCGACGAATGCAGCGAGTCGAGCTCCGCAAGCAGCGCATCCTGTTGTACAGATGCGGGTCGGTCGGGTCAAGATTGAACTAATTTCGTTTTCGGCTTGCTTCGGGTATTCTATGGGCATTTTAGGAGCGCATTAGGGGCCTCTTTGTGCCAAACAAGACAGAAAATTTAAAATTGCTCACACGTGCAATCGCACAAACAAGCTTTAATAAGAACCAAGTAAAAGCAGCCACATGAATAGAAGACAACAAATACACAAAAACTTGAAATTGTTACAAACATTCATGGACACGTCAAAGACATGATGTCAGTCATACAGCGATAAACTGCATGACTATTGAACACAGCAGATATAAATGTAATGAATCGCCGCAAACCATTCAACAATACCGCGAACAGCATCATCATCGCTGCTTGTTGCACCGACTCGCTAAATTCATTGCGCAGTAAACAACTCCTCTTTTCTACCAACTCCCCTTTCCCTAGTAAAACTAATCGCAATCATAATAATAATAATAACGCTTCATCAGTTAGATAAAGCGCCCTAACAAGTTGTTACGTCATGTCCACCCCTCCCCCGGCTTCACCTTGCGTCGGTCGAGCGCGGCGCGGTAACTGTGCCAGGTCTCCGTCACGAGGTCCCTCGCGCCCTCCTTCTGCCCCTGAAGGTCGGCGAGCAGCGCGTCAAGGTCGCCCGACGAGTCGCGAGCGGAGGTCATCTTATCCCGCGCATCGCTCAGCAGCGTGCGCAGCTCGTCGGCGTGACGACCGTCGGCGCTGATGAGCTCACAGATGTGCGCGGGGGGCGCGTGTGTGGACAGCAGACACTCGCCACACACCGGCACCTGCGCAGTACGACTCGCACTACAACACTGGGCCTGCTCGCACATCATTTAACTACATTTCCTGTTTCTTCTTTAATTTTTCTAAAATCTGAGGATGATGTCATCGTTCAGTTTGCGAATGGCTGTGCAGACAATCAAATAGCAAACGATCAAGATTTTTCTAAGATTTTCTTGAGAACTTCTTAGATATAGGATTTTACAAGATCACTTCCTTATACCTGGCAGGAGATGCAGAAGCACTTGAGTGGCTCAGAGGCATGCTGGCCGCACAAGATCGGTCGCTGGATAGCAACGCCTTCCTTCTTCAGCTTCTCAAACGTCTCCACCTGCGATAGATTAGATCAACCTAATGCTGCCTTAAACTTGACGCTGCCTTCAACCTAATGCTGCCTGCAACTTGATGCTGCCCAGAATAAACATTAAAAAAAATAGTATTATCTAAATCCTTAAAATAAGCAATAGCATTTAAATATATAATTTAATTTAATTCTTTTTTCAAATATTTAGCTAATTTTTTTTTTGGGACTCAACTGCCATACTCTGGCGTAGGCCTCGACTGCCATACTTATGTGCCCAATCCTGTACTTCATTGTACTCTGGCACTCTTCGGTGAGATTAGGCTACATGCCACACATCACAAAGCCAGCACTTTGTTCCCCGGCTCGCAGGGGGTACCGGCACCAGAATTACAGCTCGAGACACCCCCCCCCACCTTGTGGTTCTCGAAGCAGCGCATGTAGGTGTGTGCCGTCAGACAGTTGGGACAGAGAAACCCCGGGCAGTCATTGCAGCGCGCTACGGCCTGGTCCCCCGCCGTGCAGCTCGTGCACACTGTCACCCCGGCCCCCGACGCCACGTCCCCGCCGCTCAGGTCTCCGGTAGCGGAGTCCATCAGTCGAATGGCGACGACGTCGAGGGGGAGCTCAGACACGCCAATCTGCAGGCGAGTCACCTGGGTCACGCAACAAATGACAAAATATATAAGAAAAAAAATGAAAAAATTATAAATATAACAACAATATATGTATTAATTATTCCATAAAAAAATTAGGAAAAAAAAGAAAAAAGACAAGTAAACACAAAATATATTCGTAATGTAAAATTTATTTTTTCCGCGACATACACACGGTCCTGATTTCAATGCAACAATAAAAAAAGTCGATTTGATTGCGACAGCGCGAACCTGCTTGCATGCGGGGCAGACAAGGGTTGTGGGGTCGGTGACGGGATTGTCGCCCCTGCGCGCGAGCCCCTCCGCGCACGCAGTGCACAGCACGTGCAGACACTGCAGCACGCGTGGCTCGTGCAGCCGCCCCCCGCACGCCTTGCACCGGTGCAGCAACAACGCACCGTCATCGCCGCAGAAAGCAGCGCCGCCGGCCCCTTCGTCACCGGCGCCCAATTCGGCGGGAGCAGGGCTCAGGCTATGATCGTCGCCTAAGGGGTTGGAATCATCCAATGACGTTCCATCGTTGTTGTCGCCCCCCGCCGATGCAGACCGCTCGCGGGTTAGGGTTGACGAGGTTGGAGAGTCGTCGTCAGAAGCCATCGAGAATCTACGCATCAATCAATGTACTTTAGGCCTACTGTACTGCATTTTTACCAGAATGCTCAAAATTACTACAAAGTCAGTCTAATACACGGCTACACAAATGATAAGCGGTTAAATATACATTAAATCAGAGTCTGGCATACAAAGATGAAAGGCGCAATAGTGGAATCAGGGATTTATTGCCGACCTGCCCCGTTGGCGACCACTCCGAGCCTAATAGTGGGCAGTTCTCGTTCAAAATTAATTCGCCTCTAAATTAATCTGATTCCGATACGGATCAAACCTAGGTCGATGCAAATGCGATATGGATCAGACGATTGGCTGCAGGATTCAAAATTCGAAATCCGGCCAATGTTAGGAATTTTTGCGAGAATTCTCCAGCGCCTCGCAAAAAAATCCTAGTCACGTCGCCATCTTTAACTGCACTGCGCATGCGCACTCGCAACACCTATTTGTAGCTACCCCTGCTACGACATCCGCAAACTGCAGGCACAAAATATCGAAGTAATATAATTAGAAGTACCAGAATATAGAAGTGCCACAGGGTTATGGTACTTGCAACTATGGTACTACAGGGCTGTAGTCCCGGTCATACATATAGAAGTGCCACAGGGTTATGGTACTTGCAACTATGGTAATACAGGGCTGTAGTCCCGGGTATACGCCGTATGATCACTTCTTTAATTTGTTTAAAACGTATGACCACTATTTTTGAACGAAAAATTTATTTAATAGTTGTAAACTACTAATAAGTAGTAATACTACAAGTATTAGGGTTGGCCTCCGGTCGGCGACAAACACCGACTCACCATCCCGACCGGACTCACGTCTACCGCAGGACAACGGACCTTCACCAGCGCGTCCGAGGCCGTGTGGAACCACCTGCCGGAGGACATCAGATCGTCTAAGTCCCT
>JAQIWG010005596.1:0-14338 GCA_034695025.1 Chamaedrilus cognettii | reverse complement strand
TATTAAATCACTATTAAATCACTATTAAATCACTATTAAATCACTATTAAATCACTATTAAATCACGGTAGACACTAGATTTGCTATGCGCAGACAAGCGGTTTGGAACTCATTTTCTGCTCTATCTGGCTAGTTAACACGAATGCATGCTGTCCTACACGTTGATACTCTTCATCGTGATTTATCTGGCGTAGTATACGGGTGAAGTTCTGTTCAGCAGTATTACTACGCTTGCCTTGCATTTAGTTTATTTGTATTTTGTTTCGCTGTCGTTGATAATTGTATCGACGCTCTTGTGGCGAACAAATATTTATATAAGCAGTAGTTGAAGGTGAAGACCGTGAAAGGGGTTTATCCTCACGCACTTGCACTCATGTTGTGGCGTATGCTTTCATCGAAGCAATTAAATTTATTGTGAGCATTTAATGCTTTAGAAGCCTCCAATACGAGAGGATTAACTGATGTTTTCATGTCTGCTGTGCAGCAGCAGCAGCAGCAGGAGCAGCAGCAGCAGAACTCAGCAGACACAGCGATGCTGCATCCTCTGTGATGGGAGACCGTGACCACTCCACCTGTGCTGCAGCGACCAGAGAGGACTGCCTTAACGGTGACCTGCAGGACTCTGGGAGCTCCATCGACGTTAGAGATAACGAGGGCTCTGTCGACTTTAGAGACCGAGAGAGCTCTATAAACGGCAGGGACCGAGAGAGCTCTATGAACGTTAGAGACCGAGAGAGCTTTATAAACGGCAGGGACTTAGAGAGCTCTGTAAATGGCAGGGACCGAGAGAGCTCTATGAACGTTAGAGACCGAGAGAGTTCTCTGAACGTTAGAGGCCGAGAGAGCTCTGTGAGCGTTAGTGACCGAGAGAGCTCTATGAGCGTTAGTGACCGAGAGAGCTATGTTAACTTCAATGATCGAGGGAGCTCGATTGACTTTAGAGATCGCGAGAACGCTATAGACAGCAAAGATCGAGAGAACCATATAAACGTCAGAGATCGTAATAACTCTATGAACGTAAGAGAACTAGGGAACTCTGTAAACAGCAGTGATGTAGAGAACTCTTCCATAAACGGCAGAAAGCGAGTGATGACTCCGAGCACACGAGATAGTGATGACGTTGTGAGGCCTCGAGAGAGCGCTCTCAATGGATTGGACCGCGTGAATCCGGCTGTCCATGGAAGGGACCATGGCAGTCTCGCTGTCAGTGGAAGGGACCGTGTGAGTCCGGCTGTCCATGGAAGGGACCGCGCTAGTTCCGCTGTGTATGGTTCACCGCCCGGTGCCGCTGTTGAGAGGTCGCCGATAGCCGCTGACTCGACCATGAAGGACCAACCCACCGCCCCTGAGTCCGGTAGGCGTGCTTCTATTTCTTTACTGCTTGAACTGTTGAATATTTAGTTGCTAGATTGTTTACTGTTTGAACTGTTGCATGCATAGTTGTATAGCTGCAGTCAGCTGTTTGTGTGCACTATTTGAACTATTTCATGTCCAGTTGCTACCTCCACTACTAAAACTAGTATTTTGGTGAAACATTTGTAGAACTTTTAATATTAGAAATCGATGTATTTTATCGAATTATTTTTGGATTCTGTTGATATTATGATATCCTGTGATATCACATTATACGCACGCATTACGGCCAAACGCCTTAACCACTACGCCACAACGTGGCGCTGTGGTGTAGTGGTTAAGGCATCGGACGTGAGTCCCAGAGACCTGGGTTCGAGTCCCAACGCCGGCAAATATGAAACCATGTTAACCATACAGGCTTGCCTTCAGCAAGACTGTTAACACACAAGTTCTACATGTAACTGCCAACCCTGTAGCAAATAATCATCTTGACGCGAACGTCTAAAGCCATGTGATAACATACATGTAGACATTAAACAAATAGATGAAAGAAGGCAATTAGTTATGTAATAATTATGTTGTATGCACTAATGATATGAGAATACGATGATATCATTATGTATGATTCTATCTGATATTTAATTTTTTTATTCTTATCTGACTCTTCTTAAGACTATTTTTAGCTTTCAATGTGTCATTCAATTGTTAGGATTTGAATTGTTGTGCTCAATTGTCAATGTATTTTTGTTTCCGGTAGTCATTTGTATGCTACTTCTATTTTTCTTATAGTTATCAGTTTTACCTGATAACTTTGTAACGTAGGCCTATAGCTATCTGATGATCTTAGATGACCATTCACTGCTTCATGATGACAATTGGTCTGCTTCCTGTACACACAATTTTAATTTTTTTGTTAGGTATGGTTTCTAATTGGGGGTTGTTGAAACGAGCGTTTCTTATTGCTTCGAAAACATGCAAGAGGAACAAGATAACTTGTGTCCAATCTGATCGTCAGAATTTTTGACTGATTCACTTTGAATATTGAAGATTTTGGGATCTTCATCTCAATTACACTGACACTGATGGGGGAATAAAACTTAATAATTTTCCTAACGCTTCCTTGTTCTTTTCATCCTGTTTCGTATTATGCTTTATGTTTCACTATTCAAATCTTTAACAGCATCCTTTTGTAGCAAACTAGTTTTAAATACTGCTTTTAATTCCTTCCTCTGCGTATGATTGCTGTGATAAGCGCTGACATGCCCCTAGTCCGTGTCGTTGGCGCACAGATAGGATCTCATCCGGCAGATGACCGCTGGCTGTGTACCATACATCCTGGAAGATCGCCGCTTGATTCGTGTCGGTTCTCCCTGGCTCACATCTTTATCCTCTCTTTTGAAGCATGAAGCTTGCAAAACACAATCAATCTGTTATGCAGCGTTTTTCTTAGAGGCGCCAGTTTAACGACTTGAGGGCAGGGAGAAGAAATCTGTTTGCTGAGAGTATTTTACAATTAGAAGTCTATCATGTAGCTATTAAGACTAGGGTGGAAGGTTTGGACACCAAAGACCAGTTATGTGCAGAACACTGTTAAAGAAGATTTCTTATTATTTCTGATAGTAGATTTCTGTATTGTAGCTAAACAAATACAATTATACCATAGACAGCACGCGGCCTGACCAGCCTATTCAGGGGCGAAGCCAGCTTAAGCTATGTTTTCCTTTCTACAAATAAACGGATTTAAATATTTCTGAAGATTTATTTATAAGTTGTATTTTTACCTCACTTTGAGTGCTGCTATAGTCGCTAAGATTATTGTATGAATATAAGCAAAATTTATACTAAATGCCAACCACGCATACAATACGGGTTATTCCATTATGGTAGCCTACTCCTCTCCAGTGCCCCCACACCCGATAAAAGAGCTTTACTGATTTGACCCTGTGGGTCTCATTTGTTATGAGTGTTCATACAACCTCAAACACCCCCGTGGCTGCTCCCCTCGGCCTATCGCTGACTTCAAATTTGACATTTGTGTTGCTCTTCAGAATGCTTTGTTAGCCTGCAAAGCCTAGGCAAAACACACGGCTACACCAACTTTCATTAGATTTACACCAAATTGTAAGAGTACACACTCATTTAAAGCAATTTTAACGAAGTGACGATAAATAACATAAATTCATAAAATCATGATTCTTCTTGTTATGAGTGAGGGTCTTTGGAAAAAGGTGCCCCCTTGGAAAAGGGTGCTCCCTTGAAAAGGGTGCCCCTTGGAAAAGAACCCATGAAGAAAAGGACTACCCTGAGGGACAATTGTGACCTTTGCCCCCCCTCTTTTGACAGCGTTGGTTTTTCTACTATTCTCTGTTTTAAATCAGCTCCTGTTGTCGCTAACTACCACCCTAATACACTACCCATTGTTGCGTGTCCGAACCAAAGTTAGTGAGAGAAACTTAGATAGGGATCTGCGTGGCTTTGACTATAGGCGCTATCTGTGTATCTGACCGGACGCTCAAATCTCAGCCTCACTAGTGTACCCTAGCTCAGGGGCGTAGCCGCATAGGGGACGAGGGGGTCGCGTCACCCCCGCGGACCAGGGCTTCCCCCCCCCCCGTGGTCCCCTTGAAAATGCATGAATGGGAGGGACGCGTACCCCCCACGATTGATGGCAATTGGTTCACCCCAACAAAGAAAGTGAACCAAAAAGATATGAGAAGGGTGGTCCCCCCCCCCATGAAAAAAGACCCTGTTGCTGGGAAAAAATTCAGCACCCCCACCCGCAGTTGTGGGTTGCAGAATTGTACTCCAGAAAGCATACATTTTCTTTAAGAATTTTGATCCTCCCACCGCCAAATCCGTGGCTACGCCTTGCCTAGCTATAGCTGGCTATATTCTCTATACTGCACGGCCTCGCGTCTGTAATTAGTCGATTCACTGATGCCCTCGCTTCCTCCTAATCCACCCGTGGACGCCCGTGATGCCCTCTCACTCTGCAATTAGACGTCGGGCCTGAATGGACGCCCTTGACTTGGGCTTGTTGTCATTAGGGACCCTTGGGAGGGGAGAGAGACTTGTTAGATTACATCGACGAGGGGAGGGGGTGGACACATTACAATCGAATATGATTGTTAGCGCGGGGAGTCAGGGGGCTGGGGCAGCGCTACGGGGGAGCAAAAAGGGACATTGCCTCCCCAACTCTAAAATTCCCTCCCCCTGCATGCCCCCAATTTTATCCTAATGTTGCCGCTTCTCTCCCTCAAATGTGTTTACCTCCAGCTACCTGATTTTGTCACTCAAACTTCCTGATTTTGTCCCTCAAGCTTCCTTATTTTGTCTTTCAAACTTTCTCATTTTGCCATATTCTCTATTTGATCTTGCAACTTTTAAAGGAACAAGTCTCTATCAGCACCCCCCCCCCCCTCCCCCCTCTCGTGCGGTCTATACGAAATAAAATTCAACATATAGAGCTAGGCCCTCCACCTTTTCCCTTTGTCTCCACTTTGGCCCGCCTTCCCCACCCCCAACAAAAAATTCTTGGCGCCGCCACTGCCGGACGGATGTGTGAGAAAGTGTCTTTGATTCGGCGTTGGACAAGCGATTAGCATAATGGAGAGCGCTACCGTGCAGCATGCAGGGAGGGGGGGGGGGAAGAGGGGGAGTGCGGAAGATGTGCCCGCACCAGTGACCGGCGATATCTGCTGGCGAGCCAGTCGCTTTGGACGGCCAAGTATTTGCATGCCAATGGCTGAATGGCTTATCCCCTCTTAATGGGAGTGTTAAGCCATTTGTGTCGACCATGACCAGTAGGCTGTATAGAAGGTTTAGCTACAAAGCCTTGTAGTAGTGCAGTCTGGCTTCGACATTAATACACCTGAGCGTGGAGCCTTGACGGCATGCAGTGGGAACTTAATCGCGCGACGAGCTGCTGAACAACATCGATACTCTAATATACTATGGAACATTGTAGAAAACGAATAATATAAGAGCCGATTATATGGAGAAACTAGGAATAGAGTAAGAAATATATAGAATAAATGCATAGAATCCTGAAGAAAGAATTAAATCATTCATGACTGGTTGCTGAAGGAAAAGTTCCAGGGCAACCTAAGGGCTAAAGCAAAGCCAGAGGAAGAAGAAGTTGATGTACTACTGCCGCTATCAAAGACCTTCTATGGGCTAGTTTCCTTTGTGTGATTTTATACAATATTTAAACCATTCGCTTCTTCAGCATGAAGCATGTTCTAGTGCTGAGGTACTGCTGAGGATTTGTTGGAGTAATCAATCGCGGTTCGGTTCTCCCACATCATGAGTGGCCACGGTGAGTGATCGCTCATATTGTTTTATATCTTTGTCCAATCGCGGACATCTTAAGGTGGAGTTACATCAGGTCGTCAGGCTGCATTCCAGGATGCGTTCGAATCGGATTAGCCCGAATAATTGTCGCCCCTTGTTTCGTCCCCTTCATCAGAAATCATTTTATGCGCGAATCTTCGCGTAGATGAGAACTTCAATTATCTTAGGGTTGGGGCTGCATTAGGGTTTGAACGTTAGGCTTAGGGCCCCATTAGGGTTAGAACTGTGTAGGGTTAGGTTAGGGTCAGGATTTGTTAAGATTTTGGCTAGATTTAGTTCAGATACATTAGGTCTATGAAATGATCCAATCAGAAGAGACGATTCGCGCGGTGACCATATAGACCGTACCTCTTATGCTTGAGTTACGTCGTCAGGCTGGATTCCTGGAAGAGTTTGAATCCAGCCTGTGTATCGTATCGTTTCGCGTCGTCAGCGACGCCGGTCTCCCCGCAAGGCGAGTTTTCACGGGGCGCGGCATCCGAAGACGTCGCTCATAGGAAGACGGCCGGAATCCGATCGGAAGATCTAGTCAGATATTGCGATCAGATTCCGTTTCCGATTCGATTCCGATGATACATCAATGTAATTATTGATGGTAATTGATGATCGCATCGTTTCCCACGATGAGACTCCCCCAGAAACAGGAGTTATGGGGGAGTCTCATTGTGGAACACGTCCAATCTGTGCTAGTACGAAAAAGTGGACGTAAAACGTTAATGATGATGATGATGATGATGAACCGCACTCGTCGTCAGCAACGCCAGTCGTCGCGTCACGCGTTCTTTCCGAAGACGACCTGAATCCGCTTCTGAGGACCTGATGTAACTCAAGCATTAAGCCTTACAATAAATTCTTGTAAACCGTTGCGAGTCACAAAGCGGATTATGTTCCGAGTTGCCGCGAGTGGGAAGTTCTTGGCAGACTGCACTGTGCCGCTAAGCGTTAGTGCTGGTTAGCTTTAGTGTTAATGCTAAGCGTTCGTATTCGCTCCCCGTCTAGGCAGCTTTCGTTGCGAGCCAAGTCGCCGAGGGCAGCGGCTTTGTAGCGTATGCCAGTGTTGTCTCATCCTCCTTCAATGTAGGTTGGGCCCTATATAGCGCTGATTAGTCTAGTCGCACTGGCGCCCACGGGCAGATATCTATCCCAGATTTGGTATTGGTTTGGAATGCTAGCGCCCATACCACTGGGACCCTCGGCGAATTGATGGCAGGAGGGACAAATTTTCAAAGGGTGCTTTTTGGCTTTGCATGTTATGAGCCTATCTAAACTAGACTAGATAGCAGCGTAAGCTTTATACTAATAAAATATATATATATAGATCTTTATTTCACCAAAATGGTAGCGCAAACATACACGATAGAATTTAAAATAGCATACAGACACCAGACGTACAGCAAAAACAGGCTACACAGGATAGATAATGCAATCAAAGCCATGGCAGTTTAACAATATCCTTTGAAACCGTTACTATCACGCTGGCAATATTAGATAAAGAATGCTAAATGTTGTTGAATGTGGCTATTAATAATGACAGTCTGTTGGCCTGTAGGTAGGACTGGTATTGTAGCTTACAGTACAGTGAAAGTGATACGCTACAATAGAAGGGCTTCAAGGGCCCTTTTGAAAAACCATTGTCTGGCTTTTTCCCCCTGAAAGAGGGCAAGGGGGATATTGTCCCCTCTGCTCCCCCTCTTCAGCTCCCCTGCCCATACCATAGTTATTGCATTTCTATAAAAGTTTCTATTTAAACTATTAATTGTCACTAAACTCAGTGCACTTATTCAATTGTTTAATGAATTACTTGACAATGAACTCCCTTCACACTCTGCTCTATAGCGGGAAGCTTAATACTGTAAACAAATATTTTGATTACTATGCGCTATGCACTTTTTTTTATTTTGCCACGGCTTTGACATCAACAATCTGCACACCAATCTGCATTCATGAATCTACAAAAAGTTTCTTTTTCTAATTTTCAAATTTGAATCTAAAAATTGTGATTAATTATAGAATTTTGCAAGACATTGGCTAACAATCATCTAATCTGGTCTTGTCTTTCACTATATTTACTATGATATATTCAGTATATCACAGTTTATTCACACATTATTACTTGGTATGGCTGATCGTCATATCGGCAGTATGGATCTATTACTGTTTAGAGCTGTATAATTAGCCTGTGTAGTAGCATGGTCTTTATAGGTTACATTTACTTTGGTGATAATGACAGGATTAGCAGTCGTTTCCTGCTTATACACATTGTAGCTTCCATGTATTACAGTTATACTGCAATTACATGTAAGTTATGCCTGGTTGCTCAAACTCGATTTGAGTGCGATTTAGTGACGTAGTCCGATTTAACTAAATTGTCTGTTGCTCGACCTCGATTTAATGTGCGAATTAGCAATCTGCGAATTAATTTTCCAATTTGCACATTTCTGCGAATTAAGTGCGATTTAACGGCCAAAACATCAGAATGTCGGTTACGTTTCAGGATTCAAATTTTCAGGATATTATTGAACATTCACTGCTATTGACACCTATTAACACGATTAGGGCCTTCCGGAACGCTAATGAAGATCAGGATTCAGTCATATTTGTGCACATTTGCTAAATCGCACTTAAGCCGACGATATTAAAATTTTTAAACTACAGTTTAGCTTAAACCGCAGTTTGAGTAATGTGCGAATTAGCACATTTTCAAATTGAGGTCGAACAATCAGCGGTTAAACTGTTACAGGGTGTGCAACTGTGTATATAAAGCCTCCCCTAGAAAAATTTAAATATCTCAGCAAACTTTAAATGAACAGTAATTGAAATTCTAGAACACAACAATTAGTTATTTTCACACATTTTAATCAAATGGTGTACTGTATGTGAATAAGACATGGCTTCCTAAGTTGGAGCGTCGTTATAAAAATAAATGCGTTTTTTGTGAACTACCAACTTATTCCTGCAAATCACCATAGACTATCATGAACTTAGAACAAAATTTAAAGTTTTTAGTAGGGGTGCGGAAATTAACGATTAATTAATCGATTAATCGATAAAATATTTAATCGATTAAAATTTCTTTTATCAGTAATTTTTCGATTAATTTTTAATTTTTACTTATTTACTTACCCTTATGTTGTAGAATTCTATTTCCGTTTGGATAGTAAACAACAATGGCGAGGGTACTTATTTTTTAATTCACCCGAGTTCCGCCGTAAACTAAAGACTACTCATTTAAACTTCGCTTACTTATTTAAATAAAAAAGTTTGTGAGCGGGGATCACGGCGCCTGCGACTTTCGAATTTGAAATTTTTTAAACTAAAAAGTGTGTAAAGTGGACTAAGTCACTTACGGCACTGCTACAATTTAATTTTACAAGTTGTCGTACGATTGCATATGATGATTTATTATGTGTGCATTATGCTTGTATAATTAATCGAAATTAATCGATTAATGGATAAAAAAAAATTCCGATTAATCGAACAAGAAAATTTTAATCAGTACCAGCCCTAGTTTTTAGATAAGTTGACAAGCTGAACATAACGAGAGTAAATATGCTTGCAAAATTTGACGTGAGTGCTACGTGTACATCTGATATTTAAAGAAGCAGATGGATCTGGCAAAGTAATATCGTGCACGATGAACAATATAAACTCGAAATGTTTGACAGAAATTTATGAGCCCAACGTTTTTTTATTATGCTGAAATTTTGGTTAGCGTCTGCTGAGGGCTTGGGCCCTTGGGGCATAGATGAAATATTGAGATTTCTTGAATGTGTCTTCTCCCGCTTGGTATTCAAAGGAACACCAATAGACCTTTAACCGTTTCATCCCATCACCCGCTGTACTCTGTATAGATCTGCCGCTCTACACCGTGGCTCAAAAGTAAGGGACCCAATTTATTTCGTAAATACTACGGAATGCAATAAGCGTTTTGAATGAAATTTTTACCACATTAACTTGTATCATTGCTTCATATTCCTGGCCATTTTTGTTGAACTTCATTGAGCCTTTAAAAAGATAAGAGTTGTTGATGTTGACCTACAAAAAAACGTGTCAACCAGGCTGGGAAACTGCTTAATTGTTGTTTGCACCTCTTGTGCAAGCCAATAATTGTTCACACTGCTGCTTATCTTTGTGATAACTACAGAATGTTTAAATTTGTCCAACTTTTTGGTTATTCCATGCTTCAGGTGTTTGACGCTGATTTTTTTGCTGACGCATTTTTGTAACGAGCACCGTGCTGCTAAATTTTGATAATTGACAGCACGCCACTCTGACGCCCAGTGCTTTGTGTCATTATTCTTTTATGCCACGCTCGTCGATCGTTTCACGTGCATGTTGGAACCAAATCTTGTTGAAAACATGAAGTGCACATTCCTGGATTGCTATCAATTATTGACTTGGAATATAAAAGGGATCGTTTCCACAACATTCTTGATGCAAATAGCAATTAAGCAGTTTCCCAGCGTGGTTGATGCGTTTTTTTGTAGGTCAACTTTGTCTTTTTAACCGCTCGATGAAATTTTATGAAAATTTGCAGAAATATGAAGCAATGGTCCAGGTTAATGTAGTAAAAATCTCATTGACAACACTAACTGCATTCCGTAGTTATTGAAGAAATTCATTGAGTCCGTTATTTTGAGCCACGGTGTAGATGTGCTCTAAAGCTATTCAGTGGAGCCTATCAAGTTCTTGGATCTCTCTTTCGATGACCTGGGTCATCTAACTCAAAATATAGACTTTCCAAAATAAACATTTAAACCGCTGCGCTGTAGGATAAGGGTTAGCGCTTGGACTGCAATCGATGACCTTTGAACTGGTGGGTTTTTTTTGGCCCTATTCATCGGAAATATTATGTTTTTGCTATTTATGTAGGATGACGTTTTATAATAGCAATCAATATTTACTGACCGATTTATGGATTGAAACGGTGTCTAAAGCTGCTTGGATAGATCTTTTTTAAGAAGTACTCAGAAGAACTTTATTAAATTATTTCAAGTTAATTATTAAATTAACCGTGACGAAGATCACGGAGTTTGAAGACATTAATCGATAGTGAGCTCTCCCTTGGATAGCAATTTCACGTACCATATTTGTGGCGCAAATATTATTTATATGGATATCTGTCAAATTTGACTGTGAGCCCCCTACAAGCCGGAGAACAAAGAATTGGCTTGCAGCCAAGCGCTACCCGGGCGAATCGCAAAAGGCGACTACAGAAGTCTGCGCGTGGCCCTCCGCACAGAACAGGACCATAATAGTCTTCGTTGTTGCACACAGTTCTTAAACTCCCACCGTAAAATCAACGCCACCACCACCAAATTTGACTGTGGAAGCTTTTTGGATCCTTAGTAATAGTGTTGATGCTTTCAACTCGCTGCTGTTATGCTAAACCTGCTCAGTTGCCTGCAGTCCATTGCTCACAATAATTTTGCATACCTTTTGTTATCGGTATCTTCATTGTTGGATTGCATTTATTAAGCACAAAAGTTCATTGTCAGTGGTGTAAAAGTCAGTGACTATCTCAGCCAGGGCCGTAGGCTAAACATATTTTTTTTTTGGGGGGGGGGTTTAACTTCCGACTCCCCCGCTGAACTCAAAACCGTGGAAGGGAGGGGTGCTGACTGAGATATTTGAGGCCATAATCACCAGTACTTGTCCTTTTTGCAGTCCTAGGTCCCTCTTTTACAATTATTGAGAGGGGTTCATATATTTTTATGGGGATTTTCGACGTTTTTGGATGTACTTACTATGTTAAAAATCCCCCCAAAATTGTTAAAATTTCGGGGGAAAGATTCGGTAAGGGGGAGAGAGGGACCCAAATTCCTCCTCTAGTCTACGGCCTTGATTCCAGCTTACAAAGCGAGTCTGTACTTAATGTTGAGTAGCTCTGTTACAGTTCTGTAGCAGCCAGTGATGCCACTGCTAGGGATATTTTAGCGATTTAGGGATATATTTTTTAACGCAATCCCGAGATACCTGGGGATATTTTTTTATAAAATGACGCATTTTATAATGGAAGCTGGGAATATTTTTATCAAAAAAGTGCAAGCTAGGGTAGTTTTGATCGAGATACCCAGAATCTAGGGATATTCTTTTTTGATTCAATGGTGTCACTAGTAGCAGCCCGCGGCGCCCGTTGACTTGTAGATAAATCTTGGAAGTATATAGTCACTGCGTGCTAGGAGGAATGCCTCGTGACAGAGTCTCTTTATTAATCCTCTCTAGAGGCCGCACGGCGCTTGCTTTTGTGAGGAGATATGATATATTACTAAGTAACCTGTATGATAACCTGTTATATGAACTCACGGTCGCAGTGAAGCCTCGCTTGCAAAGATTAAAACATTCTGACTGCTTCACTGAAAAAATCTTTCCGAGTTTGTTGCTCCACAAAATAGAATCTTTTTGCAAGTAGTGGCACGGCTTGTCACTGCTCCTCTGAACTTGTAAAGAAAATCTGGACGCTGCGGCTCGACGTGTTGAATAAGAACCGAGGCTAGCTGGCTAACTGCTGGTTGCTCGACCTGACCTCGATTTAAGTTTGATTTAGTTTTATGATCCAAAACAACCAATCAATTTATTTGATGCAATTCTCTCATAGATTTTCATTGGTTAAATCGGACTAAAAAATAAAATCGCACTTAAATCGAGGTCGACCAACCAGCCGTCAGTGTTAGTTTAATTTTTAAAAGTTTGCATGTACACATATGGAATTAAATGTAGTTTACTTGACATCCTAAACGTCGAATTTTCAGCCATATGTTTTGAACGCACTTTTACCCCGGCTAGTCGGGGAACAAAGAATAGACTTGCAGCCCGGAGCTCCTCGGGCGAGTCGTTAAAGGCGACTAAAGAAGAGGGAGCGGTTCTGTGGCGCCCTCTTGCATAGAACCGGACTGTGGTAGTCGTCGTTACTAGTACTACACACGGTCCTAAAACTACAACCCCCCCCCTGTTTCGAATGCACGTTTTCTCGAAAGACGATCCCGGAACACACGTTTGCGTTTGGGAAATATAGCTTTGTTCAGCCATAGCTTTGACAACAGTAGAGCTAGCGAAACAATCAATTAACATCACTGCATTTTTAGATGCATTGCTTATATTTTTTACTTCTATGTCTGCGCTTTTACACTTTAATCGAACTGTCTTCTAAAGTTTTGTAAATAGCACTGTAAATAGTATTAATTGGATTTTTAATCGCATTTAAAATTTATCTTCAATCGTGCCTATTTTTTATTATCAGTATTTTTTTTCAGTTATTTTATTTATAGATTTTGATCTTATGTCAATTACAAAGGTAGTTGTAAGTTAGTTCTTTTATTATTGATAACACTGACTGTGATTGGCAACTGGACTCGTTGTGTGCAGGTGAGGCCTGTCGCACGCTGCTGCTGCACTGCATCGTCGAGCGGACCAGCGAGGCGCCCTGCACTCCCCCCACACTCTCAGCGGGGGAGGGGGGCGGTGGGGGGGCAAGCGGGAGGGTAGGGGGGGTCAGCGCGCCCCTTGTTGTAGAGCGAGACGCGGTGGCAGTTATTCCCGCGCGTACGCCCTTCCAGGAGCTCGTGCGGACCGCGCTCGGCTGTCTGGGATACTCTGCGGCACAGGGAGCAGGCGCCAGGGGTACGTCATCTCTAAGGCCACCAGAAAAACGCAATTGCCTTGTCGCGTTTTTTAACGTTCTCTCAAATTTTTAGCGTATTTTGTCTTTTTTAAGCCCTAACATCACTGAGAGTGCATCAGGGGGCCCAATCACTGTTTGCGGCCCCCTGCAGGCCGGGGAACTAAGAATTGGCTTGCAGCCCAGAGCTCCCCGGGCGAGTCGCAAAAGACGACTAAGGAAGGGGGAGCAGTTCTGTGCAGGCTTCCTTGCACGGAACCGGACTGTATATACCCCTTGTGTGCTACACACGGTCCCTAAAGTACAAGAAACAAAACAAGCACTATAATCACTGTTTGCTCAAGAGTCCAGGCATATTTCATCAAAGATTTTTCAATGCTTCTTGTTAATCAAAAAGTAACAAAAGACCATCCATGTTATATTTTTTAAGAAGGTCAGCACGTTCTTGCAGTTCAAACTATCGGAAAAGCAAATTGGTGTGATTAAAGTTCCTATTACTCAGTTTCGCATAAAATTTGAGAGTGAGAAAATTTTCTTTTCTGAAGATTTCTCCCAAGTTAAATTAACATAAAGCTATGGCAGATTTATCACTGTTTATATATTGTATTGCATTTGCCCTGTCTTGTACTAATAAAATCGGCACGGTGATTCAGAAAAATGGGAACAGTAGAATGATCATTATTACTCAACCAATTGCCAATCGATTTACATGAAACTTTTAACGTCGTAGGCTGCTCGTTAAATATTTATCATGATTTCCTTAAAGTTTAAACAACGCATCGTGGATGAGTGGGAAAAGCTGGACCAGCGTGTCATTGACGCGTCAGTCAAACAAGGGCGTGGCCGTCTTCGTGCGTGTATAGCAGCTAATGGTGGTCAGCTTGAACACAAACTATGAATTCATTATAATCGCAAATCTCTGGGGTATTATTGCTTCAAGTTTCATGTAAATCAATTGGCAATTGGTTGAGTTATAATGATCATTCTACTGGTTCCCGTTTTCTTGAATCACCG
>JAQIWG010005595.1:0-14338 GCA_034695025.1 Chamaedrilus cognettii | reverse complement strand
TCAGAACCTTATTTAATCATTTAATCATTTAAGAACGACAATGCTTGATGAGAGGCTATGAAATCTATCTGTTTTGTGCGTGCAGTCAGGCGCGGATCCAGGGGGGGAGCCCCAGGGGCCCGGGTCCCCCCTTAGCACATAAAAAAAAATTGGAATGGGCAAATATATAATTGATTGAGTAATGGAGTACTCTTGAAGGGAGAAGAGGAAGAAGACGATGAACTAAAAAAAAAGAAAGGTCATCACTTTTTTCGGGAGGAATTTTTTTTTGGGCGGGGCTCCCGGGCCCCCCCCTTACAAAATTCCTGGATCCGCCACTGCCCCCAGCCTCAAATTCCTGCGCAAGACACTGGCGCTGGGTTAAGTATCACGCTGCAGAAATTGATCGTTAATGCCTGGCTTCAGAAATGACTTACATTTCCGATTTTGGCCATAAGCCTAACTGTAATCCTTCGGATGAGCAATTTTAAGCCTCGATCACTCCAGACGACAGTACAGTAGGTTTAGGTCCGGGACTTTTTTGACGCAAGCAAGAAAAACTATAGACGTAAAAACTATCCTACTATATGCTTCCTTGTGTTGGTGAAAAGATTTTTGACTATTTCAGAATAAGTTTAGTACCTTTTGAATGCAAATATACTGCTTTTTCAAAACTCACGGGTCTGCGGCAAATAATCTTAGCTAAAAATTATCAAAAATTTATCTAAAATATTAAACATGAGCAAAGTAATTGCAATATCGCTAGGGGCACCTTTTTTATCATGCACTCTGAATAAATGTCTAGTGCAGACCAAAGTTGCTATAAGCGTATAACTGAAGAAGACTGAGCAATAATTTCATAGTGTTATTAACTCCCGAGAACTCGCATTGCATAATAAATAAGCTAATGTGCAGAACTGGTTTTCAAAATTCATTGACTGATTTAGTTCAAGCATTAGTTGTTTAGTCGTCATCAACAGATAGTGCAACAAGTCACAGTGACATCTTCCATGTCGCATAATCTGCAACAGCAGATATATTTTTTAAATTGTCACTGCACTATATCTATGGAGCATCTCTCTCCATTCATCGCACGCCTAATTCTTTATTTATGCTGGCTAAAGCGCTGAACGTTAGTGAATACACGCCACGTATACCGCCACCAGACTCAGCAACATCCAACCATACAATGCATCCAGACAGCCAATCCTTCAAAAATTTGACAAAAATGTATGAATGCCTTTCAAGCTGTTTCAGGATGAACAGTACACTCCGGACATTTAAAGTGGTTGTGATATATCAATACACATACTTTCACCAAACCAAGCAGGACTTCGTAGATGCTTCTAAATACCAAAAGCTACTTTCAGGAAGCAAAACCTCTTTTAAATACTGAGTTATGAAGCATGTCAAACAGGCAACAAAATAAATCGGCTTCTGATGGCTGAACAAACAAGAAATTATAATCACTATTTTGCAATAGGCGCTGGCTTTCAATCGAAAGGACACTCTCAGTCTGTGATTTAGTGGATATACCAACAAACGAGTCATGATCACTTCGACGTGTATACAACTCTGAATGCGCTACTGTTGCCATTGAATTCTCAATGAATGCTGTAACTCTGGCATTCTGTGTTTCTACTAAGTTTCGTTCAATTCTCTGACGAAGCTTGACGACAACAGCGCAAGATCCCAACCGAAAACAGTCAATTTCAGCAATTGGCAAAGTGAGAATTAATTCATCATCCTCTACACTGACAAAAAGCAGGTAGCCTGTTGTCAAAACTAATACACAAATTGAAGGAATGTGCGGCGACGTTGTTTGAACATTAGTATATACAAAAACAACTGCCTCATACGATAAATCTGTCAAAAGCCTAATCATCTTTTCAATGTACTTGGCACTTCCATTGTTGTACATAGATAGCAGTTTGTTTGATGGTTTATGCCTAGGCAGCGCAGAGTCCTTCAAGCCAACCTCATTAAGAATTCCTAGACTAGTTTGAGAAACAAATTCAGCTGCACCTCCTATGGGTTTTGTAACTATGCCAACTAGGCCCTTTCCAAGACCCATCATGATACTTTTCGCTTGTGATTTTGCAGATGTTGCCTCAGACTGATTACGCGTGAATGCTTGCAGAGGTTGATCAGCAATGCCAGCGATGGCACCTAACAGGCTCAGACCTAAACCTGTTAGTCCATTTTTCAGTCCATCAGACAAGCCACTAGGACTACGCCTACGAATCAGTTCATTGCGATGAATGTGTTCGGAATCCAGTGAGAGGTTTTCCATATTGCGAGAAACACTTGAAGCAAAGTTTGTAATTGAGGTCAGTGTTCCCATGGATAGGTGCCGTGTGATGGATGCCATTCCTTTTGTTATTCCCGACAAAAAAGCTCCAGGGCCAACGGTCAGACCTCGATATGGCATACAAAACATATCAGCTACACCATCACCAATGTGACGTACAAAACCAGTTGGATTTCCAAGTATTTCTAGCGATCCAACAACAAGGCCAGCTCTGAACAGCGCTGCTGATGCATAGTGAATTGTAAGTGCCTTCACCAATTGCTGAGACGTTGTAGAGACATTTCTCAGTTCGAAACGTCCAAACATCAACGGAGCCCCATTGGTTGCTACAAAGACTTTCAAAGTAGCACGAAAGCTTACAAGGGCACTGATCGGCTCAATGCACAAATGCTCAATTCTCAACGGTGCACTCAAGCTGTAATAGCTGAACTTTATTCTCAAAGGAAGGTTTAGGCTCCCTGGTGAATAACATACAAATGTAGTACATATAGACCACGTCGGAATTATTTTGTCGATGATCTTGAGCAGGTCCCATGCAAAAGAATCTTCTACGAAGAGTTTCACTGGTTTCATACAGAGATGCAATCTTTGCAATGATAACTGAGAATTTGAATTTCCACTACACAGCTCAACGGAAAGACATAAAAAACTTCGACTTTGAAAGTAACTGATCTTCTCCATAAGAGTAAAGTTATGGATTTCCTTTAAATGATCATTCAATTCTGTTGTCGGCTGCTTAGCTAAAATAACAGGAAAATCGTAACAAGCATATCCATAAAGCTGATTATCCACTTGCATGTCAAAGAAACTGACTACAATATTGTGAGTGTGCATTAGACAATTGGATGTCGAATTGTGTATATCCAGAGTTGGATAAAATGACACAGCTGCTTGATCGACAGTGATGCGTAGAAACTCAGAAAAAACAGAAAAACTGCTGGTTTCATCAAATAAAACAAAAGCAATTTTATCACTGAATACTTGCACACAAACGCTCATGTACATTCCATCCTTTGCCTCAATAGCGCCAGTAGGTTTGTCTTGATAGCCGGTAGGACTTTTAGAATCTGTTGAAGGCACTGCTGTTTCAGCCTTGGCACTCTGGCTTTCTGTGGCACTGTTTTCCCTTGTTGCTTTGCTAGTTGCAAGATCACTTCTTGTACGCAACGTTGTTTCAACCTTGGGCTTTTTTTCTACAGTTATTTTGTTACTTATACGACTACGCACTTCCTTTGCAGATATTTCGGCACGGCTCACTGGATCTATGTAAATATGCATTGTATGACCCAGCTTTCGGACTGTAATCTGCACATCGAATAGCTCTGGAATGCCTATAAATATACAGTTCTCAGCTTGCAGATCAATGCTGTGGCTCCAATGTATATCTTTAGAGTCCGACATAGCACCAAGACGTAGCTTAGGCACCAATGCTCCAGAGTTGATGTTGGGAAACTGTTCATTGAAAATAGGAGGATTGTAGTGACGTGAAGTTTTTGAATCTACTCTAGGTATATTTGAAATTTGCTCCAACTGTTCTGCAATGACTATGTCAGCATGACTAGATTCAACAACTGCTTGACCGAAGTACAGAGTTTCAACACAATTATTATGCAGCAGCATGTATGGCAGTAAGTCTTCACTTAGAATGAGGTACGTCAAAGCCTTGTCCGCCTTTGCAATCAGATTGCAAGCGGTTGTACTCAATTTTTCTGCTGGAATCACCACAGAAAGTCGTCTACCAACATCTGTCGCATTTACTTTAACAGGATAACTCCATTGAGTTTTCAAACTGTTTGACTTTGAGTCACTGTCACATTTGCATTTATCATCAGCGTACCGTAATCTTATGTACTGTACATGAGACAACAGGGTTGAGCTCGCTGTTGTAGAAGATTGTCTGTGTCCTAAAACATTCCAAAGCAGCAGAGGATGAATAGCATCAGTGCTAGTACTTGTACGTTTCAAAATTACAGTTGCATAACTTTCTTCCGGAATGCTCAATTTTTGTACAGTGTCATCAAGTTGTACACTAGCACACGAGACCTCGAGACTGCATGTGAGTGTACTGCATAAGCTGAAGCGCTCTCGAACTGTAATTATACGCATCTCATGTGAAACCACAGAATGGATAGTGAGACAGCATAGCTGAATAAGGACACTATCATGAGTAATTGGAACTGTCACTTGCAAATGACTTTCTCTGTATAGTAAATCATCATATCGCGGCAAGTATCTCATTTTGTCGTCCTCGTCTGATAGTGTAATCCAACTAGCACAGTACACAGAACCATTGATCACAACGCCAACACTTATAGCATCATTCAAATTATTAGGTGCAAAAGTTTTTCCAGCTGGGATCCTCCAAGAACTGCCATTCCTTTCTGTCAAAATAACATCGAAGCATATCTGATTTACAAACAACCAGCTTGGAACAATGTCAATGAGGAGTGTATTTAGATATGGCCAACGTTGATGAAGGTTCACCTGCAAGCTGATGTTTGGCTGCTCAAAATCTGGCATTATGTCTGTCGCACTCATTGAACTTGAACTAACAGTAGCATGAGCATCAGTGAAGGACGAATTCTCGGAGATTGCCAAGCCAGATTCATCACTGTCCAACAAGTTATATGGCCATATTTCACTGTCCAATGATTCACATAACTTCTTACACAAACTTAGTAGATCGGGGTGCTTGACCGTTTGCCGATTGACTTGATCAATCGTGTCTGCTGCTAAACAAACAGCTGGACTGGACACCTGCATTTTTGGACCAAGCTGAAATGTTAAATGATAGACTGCATTTCCTCCACCAAACAGTTCAAGCTGTTTCTCCACCCCTCTACCATCCAAGCACAACTGCAAGCAAGCCTTTGGTGAAGAAGATTCAATGTTGACGAGCAGAGGTATCGGAAGCTGAGTTTTCATGACAAACAAGGGAGAAAATATCAAGGCATGTTCTGTAACAAGCCCATGATTCTTCTGAATGGAATGACACCACACATGAAGGACTTCCTTTCGACCGGCACTTTGTAACCGGACTAGCTGCCCACTCTGTGAGGCACTGACGCTGATATCTTGAGACCAGGCTGCTTCCAATCCTACCTGCTTAACCTTCAACGTTGCCTGGTCTGAGGAATGATCAAGAATATATGATGACAGGCATTCATTCGGCAGAGCAATACAACTGGATCCACTTGGGAAGTGAGCCGTAGCGAGTTTGACCTCAAGTGAATGGCTAAGCAAGTTACACACTCTCATTACTCCACACACAACAACTTGCTTCTGCACATTACTCAATGTCTGTACTTTGACTATCAATGATATTTGCTTTCCGTTGCTGCGTACCAATGAGAATGCAACAACGCCATCCTGATCAATATTCATAGCATGGCCCTTTAACAATTCAACAGAATCTGGCACAATTTTGAGCAATTGCTCTGATTTTTGAGTTCTCCAGTGGTATTGAACTGCACAGCGGCTAGGAACAAGGATCACTTCATCTGTAGCCATCTGACCGATATGCACGTTCTCCTGTGTATCATTGCATATAACATAGTACGCAATTGGATCTGACTGGACAACAACGTCCTTTGAAATATTCCAAGTATTCACAATGTAGTTCAATGTCCACACCGCACTCTGGCCAGCTTGTATACGCACCTTATCAAAAATTGTCTCAATGGATAACCTGGTATGTCCACTTCTTCGAATTAGCTCAAGTTTCATGTTTGCATTACAGCGTTTTAGTAATGGCCACATCGTAAGACTTCTGAATTGCAAAACGTCACACGCAACTTGAGACTTAAATTTCACTAGCAGCTTCGAAACGTTTGGTCGCAAACCGCAAACATTCACTGAACTGTCATGCATTGTAAATACTAACACCTCAAAGTTCTGCACAGACTTCAGCAGCTTATACTGACCCAGATTGGATGATTGTGAAACATTACTCAGCAATCTGAAACGTAGGCATGACACATTGATAGTAAACCGAACGACTGGAACATGCTGCACAAGAAAGATAGAGTTTATGAGTACAGATGCAGCTAGAATCCTTGGTGACACAACAGGAATACACACATCTCGCTCAGCGGATTTTGGATATCGCATGAATATTCGCCAAAGCTCCGCGGACACCACACCAGCAGGATCATCACCACTCAACACGGGAATTTTCACATCATACGAGCAGTTCTGAGAGAGGTTAAATACAGCGTAGTCTTCAAAGTGTTCATCCAAGGAACATGCAAATTGTAGAATGCACTCCACCTTCAAATCATCACCAATTTCATTTGTAGCTTGATTAATCTGAGGCATGTAATATGGCACAGGAGAAACACAAAACTTAGTGATAATTCGACTTTCAGCATAACACCATGTCATTGTTGCAAATCCTTTAGCATGGTCAGTATGAAAGACAATTTCTCCTGCATTTGTTGTTGATGAACCACAGTCTTCACTACGATAAGCAAAACAGCCTGACTTCAAATCATCAACTGACTCGCTTGAATCAATTTCTGATTGCTGAAAGCCAGATGTATTGTGGACACCTTTTGGTACTTTGCCAACAGTTGGAGAACTCACGTGTGACTCATACATGTAATCAGTTATGTGAGAGTGAATCAATTCCAACGATTGGAAAGCATTCTGACCTAGCTGTATCTGAATGCAACCACATTTCAGCGATGCATTGATTTTTGGTGAGCCAACTGTTCCGCTGTGTAGGACACTAGATGCGATGAAACTGAATTCGGTTGTTACTGGACTTAAAATGGATTCAAAATTTCCACTTCTTGCACTTTTCAAAGTCACATTTTGTAAAACGGCATGACTGCAAGCCTTTTTAATGTGCCCATTAGCTTTCTCCAAATTTCCACTGATTCTCATTCCAACTAGAGCAAGCTGAATAGAGCAAGCCTGAGCTATGCTGCGTTGAGCTTCAAGCATGACCGGCATATCAAAACAAAGAACAAGCTGTGTTGTGCGCATGTGGATTTCTCTCACCGTTAGCGCTGAATGTTTTGAGGGTCCCTCCTCTTCCAATTCCTCTGGCATTTTGGACTTGGCAGACAAAGACATTAGCTGATCAGCAAATGTCTTCAACAGCTGCAATTTGTTCACACTACCGATGAGCTTCAAAGGTCGTTCCAATGCAACATCCATGGATTCAATATTTCCATTGTTCAATATAATTTTAACAGTGAACAAATTTGGAAGCAATCCGGTGTAAAGATCAGGTATTCCTGATCGGGTCTCAATCCAGCATACTGGAAAATCGCATGCATCAGGTATCACTTCATATCCCTCATTCTTCCTGGAAGAGTCTGAAAGGCTTCCTTTAGCTATGCAATCATGCACTGAAAACTCAACCTCTTTGCAATGACCATATGATTTTGTAACCAAATGTGGCTGCAGCATATACGAGTACATGAATGGCACAGTGGTATATGCATGCAAATTTTCAGCGACTACAGTTGCCGCGTTCAACTCATGACTGTAAAGCATCACGGACACTTTGCGAGCGGTAAAAAGCATGTTATATGGCGCACACACAAATGAATTCATTAGAAAATTTGGATCAACCTGATTACCCACAGTTGAAAGTTTTACGCCAATGCCACTGTCATGAGGCCTTGACTCGTGAACAAAATCACAGCTCTGCTGATGTGCAGAGGATGCAGCATCAGTGTGACTGCATCTCGTTAAATTTCCCAAATTGGTCTCATTAATGATGGAAAGCAGCTTCAGTTGTCTGATGCATAAACTTACATTGATGTCCGAAGTGGCATTCACTTCTACAGAGTAGCCACATACAACTGTTTCGACGCCAGCTCTCCCTGAAACAATTGGTGGCGCAAATGTAGTCAACAGGTCAAAACCTGCTAAAATTGGAACAAGAAGGACTTCTTCAAATGTCTCGGTGCCTCCAGATGCCAAATTCCATTCTAGAGCAGGGTTTTGACCAAATGAATGTGCACGAAAACTGGTAGTACGTAATTCTTGAGACAAAAATTGCTGCCAGTTTCCAGTTGCTACACTCAAGCCACACAATGCCATCTGATATTGCCTGTCCTCCACAACCGAGCCTGGCATTTTTGACATCTCACAGAAAAGTTCTCGTGCGTTTAAATCGTCATTGACAACAATTCGTGGAAGTGGATTGTTTGCATGTGGGGTGACGGTCAGCGATGAAATCTGCACTACACAGAGATCATGTTCTGGTGAAGCAGAGGTATCCTCCACACTTTCTGCAGAACTCGGAAGAAATAGTCGACAGCCGGAACAATTGACATAGAGCAGCGGCAAGGATCTTGCTGACACAAGAGGCAGGTAGCCTTCGCTCGCTTCTTGATTCGCATCACTACAGTCCTCTACATTGCAATTGTCATTCCTTCTATCTGGTACGGATACAATATCTAACAAAGAAGAAATAACACTGCCATTCAGAATAATATCAACCGGCTGGAAGCTGCAGCATATTTCAGTCAGATATGTAGATCCAGCAGCCATGCCCAATTCTGACCCAGAGAGTACACTCCCATCGCTTAAACTCTCAAATTTTTGTTGGACATTTGATGTCAGCGCTTGGGTGAAAGTGACAGATGCGAATCCAGAATCTTGTTCTGATTTATTTGCATCAGTGTAGGACATTTTTTCTGATACAAAACTAGTTGGTACCATCATACGTGTGTTCTTCTTTAGCAGATTGGTACTTGACACGAGAAAGCCACCCATATTGCCAACGTTTTTGATGCCCTTCTTATAGCAAAAGTGGCAGACATGTATTCCACCAATCATGCATCTCAGCTTAGAATACACATCACTGACATCAAGAGAGAGAGTCAGATCTTCCAAATGCGCCAGAGCGTACATTGCTTCGCTACACTTCTTATCAAAGCCAAAGCTTTTGATGATCAGTTTAGGCAAGGTGAACTGGAGCCACAGTGTCACTTTTACTTCTCTCACTCTACTCTCACTGATCACATCTTTATCGCTCAATATCTCAGATTTCATCCTCTCCGATGATTCACTTATCTTCACTGGAAACTTGTGAGCATCTTGCTTATTGATGGAAATGGTGGTAGCGGAATATGACACAACTTTGCTCCTTTCAATGTCCAGAACATCAGATGATTCAAATGTGGCTTTCTGCACACAAACTAACAGCAAAGTTCCACCACACTGAGTTGAAGATTGCAGGATATCTCTGAACAGGTAATAGAAGAGATGTATCTGAGCCTTCGAACACGCCATAGAAGCAGGGGACATATCAGCATGGAAGCACCAATTGAGTTCTGAAATAGAGTCAAATGGTCCTGTCGGATGAAAATATTTACCATTTACAGCAAGCGTTCCACTTACTGATGTTGGTTTCAGTACATGAAGTATAACTTCCGATTTATGTATAGTATAAACCGAACAATCTAACAGCTTTATATGCCACGGCAACTTGTCAGCAGCGAGTGACTGCTCTACAGATCTCAGAGGTATAATCTGCTGAATTGGAGTTTGCTTGCGACCTGAACTTGATATATTGATCGATGGAAAGCACACGACAAGAGTATCAGGAAGATGATGAGCTTGGTATAACTTCTGAAATGCAAGTCTAATATCAGTGACTGGATCGCCACAGCAAACATGATTTTGTGGAAGGAATACACACACACTTCCGATTTCAATTTGGAGATCAACAATTTTCAAATATGGAAATAGCTTCGCCAACTTAGAGGCAAATGATTTCCTCTTGCTCACGTCATGTACTGCAGCATTGCTCACACTTTCAGTTGTAGTCAACAATTCAAACTTCGTCGAAGACACACCAGGAGCAGCAGTAGGCAATGAAGCAGTGCTACTGTTCACAGGAAATGGCATGCTGCCATATTCAGAATCAGATTTTTGAGATTTCTTTACTAACACAGGAAACGTAGCCTGAGCAAGAGTGGAGTCAAGGGCTACATCCATCGTGGCTTCTGTTACACATTTAAGCGATGAAGAAGTTTGTCTTGGTCTTGGAACATAAGAAAGCCATTCATGTATGGAAGGATCGAAACAGAAAACAATTCCACCTGAATTTATGTACAAAACGGCAGGTGCTTGTATCACGTGAACATCCTTTGGCATCTGGCAGGTGAATTTCAGAACATTGTCAGTAAACTCTTCTCCTCTTGAAGTATCAGCTGAGAAGAGGTGCTGCGAGTAAATATCACTCACACTCGCTGGTCCCAATATGAGCGGCGTTATACACACTTTACAACCTTCATCCCTAACAAAGAATATAACGACATGTTAAGACATCCATATATAACACGCTTTTAAAATACCGTGCCGGTACAAGCATATCCAGCTAGGTTGTGAACGATTTTGAAGTACAAAAATATGCCATTTAGCTTCAACATAATATTATCTAATTTTATTAGTATCTTTATTTCACTCATACGAGTAGCAGAAAACGTAACACACACAAGAAAAACATTCTTGTGCGTGTGTACGTTTTCTGCTACTCGTATGAGTGAAATAGAAATACTCATAAAATTAGATAATATCATGTTGAAGCTAATGCAAGGATTGCGTGCATGGCGTGAGGATCATGATTGCAGAAAAGTGGGTTGACAGTGTAATAGAAGTGAAGAGAGTGAATGAAAGGATGATGGTTCTGCAGATGAGGGTGGGAAAGATGATTCTGAATGTGGTATTAGCATATGCCCCAGAAGTTGGGAGATCAATGGATGAAAAGGAGGAATTCTATGCAACTCTAGGAAATGTCTTGCTTGAAATAAGAAAAAATGATATTGTGGCAGTGTGTGGTGACCTGAACGGACATGTTTTTGAAAAGGCTGATGGCTTTGAGGAAGTTCATGGAGGAAAGGGTTTTGGTACTCGAAATATAGAAGGTGAGATGTTACTGGAGTTGCTGATGCGCGGAAAATGGCGGTGATGAATACGTGGTTTGACAGAGAAGATTCTTAAGAAAGTGTACTATGAGTCAGGTGGATGTAGCACGGTAGTAGACTACGTGATGGTAAAACAAAGGGATCGACCGATGATAAGAGATGCGAAGGTCACTAGGAATGTGCCTAGCTGATGGTATGTACGTACAATCAGGTTGAGGGCTCATGCAAAAAAGAAAATGGCCTGCACCCCAAAGTGTAAAGTGTGGCGGATAAAAGAGGCAGATGCATTTATGGCCAAAGTAAAAGACAGGGAATCAAAGAGTGATAAGATTGAACAAAATGTCTAGCAGTGTGGAAAGAGATGAAGGATTGTTTGCTGGGAGTAGCGGAAGAGGTGTGTGGCAGAACGAAAGGACCACCAAGGCATGAAGACCTGATGATGGAACGATGAGTGCCAGATGGTGGTGGAAGAGAAAAACAAACTATACAGTATATGGCAGAAGTTGAAGAAGGAGGGGATAAAGGGAAGCTGAGGAAGATAAGTTAGCATATAACAAGGCAAAGAACAAGGCTCGGAGAGTCATTGGCAAATTAAAAGAACCTGAAAGGAAAAGATGGGATGCCCTGGATAAAGAGGATGAGAAGGTCTTTAGGATGGCAAGGAAGATGGTAGAAAAAAGAAGGATGTCACTGATGGGAGGATGTATAAAGAACAAAGAAGGAAAATTTGCTGTGGAAGAGGAGATGATAAGGTAGGTGTGGAGGGCTTACTATGAGAAGCAGTCGAATGAGGAATTTGATTGGAACAAGGACGAGTTACAAGAGAGAGACAGTGTCAGTGGCCCGATAGAACAGATAACATCTAGCGAAGTGAGAGCAGCCTTGGTCAAGATGAAGTGCGACAGGGCAGCAGGGCCAACAGACCTTGTCTCAGAAATGCTAAAGGCTGCAAAGGAGAAAGGAATACAGTGGATGACTGATCTATGTAATGCAGCTGTGAGGGAAGGGAAGATACCGGATGATTGGACTAGGAGTTGGATGGTGAGTATATATAGAGAAAAGGGAGATGCATCGGACTGAGTGATAAAGGTGCTAGAGCATGCAATGAAAGTATTGGAGCGAGTTACGGAAGGAAGAATTAGGAAGAAGGTGAATATTGATGGTATGCAGTTCAGCTTCAGATCAGGGAAAAGCACAACAGATGCAAATTTCATATTACATTTTCACATGCGGCAGTTGCAAGAGAAATACTTAGCAAAGATAAAAATGAATTGTGGATGGCATTTGTGGATCTAGAAAAGGCTTTTGACAGAGTCCCATATGAAGTGATATGGTGGGCATTAAGGGAACTCGGTGTGGCAGAGTATTAAAGGTGATATATATTAGTCATAAAGGCTATGTATGCAGGAGCACAGAAGGCAGTTAAAGTCAAAGGGGGTGAGAGCAAACTGTTTGAAGTGAAGGCTGGAGTACACCAGGGCTCTGTGCTTAGCCCACTGCTATTCATAATTGTTCTGGAAGCAATATCCAAGAAATTCCAGAAAAGCCTACCATATGAGCTACTATATGCCGACGATTTAGCGACAGCTGAGGAGTCGGAAGAGTTGCTGATGGAGAGAGTAAAAATATGGAAAGAAAGTTTGGAAGTGAAGGGACTTCGGGTAAACTTGAAGAAAACTAAGATGATGAGGTGTAAAGAAAATTTGGGACAAATCATGAGCTCAGGAAAATATCCATGTGCAGTATGCACAGGAAGTGGATTCACAAAAAGTGTAGTGAAATCAAAGGTAGATCGAAGGAAGATCAACTTTTCCAGTGCTCGGTGTGTATCAAGGGTGCAGACAACAGCGTTAAGACAGAGGAGGCGAAGTATGTGGTGCTTGAGGAGGGGTGTAGCATGGCACGTGTGAGTAGTTTATGTTACCTGGGAGATATGATTGGTTGCGGAGGGGGAGCAGAGAAGGCAGCAACGGCTAGAGTGAGAAGTGCCTGGGCAAACTTTGACAAACTGGGACCTATCTTGACAGCAATGGGTGTCTCATTGAAACTGAAAGGGAAATTCTACAAAATGTGTATGCAAAGTACTTTGGTATATGGAAGAGAGACATGGCCAGCGAAGGTGGAGGATCTTCAGAGATTAGAGAGGACAGAGAAAATGATGGTAAGATAGATGTGTGGAGTGTCATTGAAGGACAAGTGTTGAAGCAAAGATCTAAGAAAACGGTTAGATGTCGTATGTATAACGGACATGGTGAAGAAAGGAAGACTGAGATGGTTTGGACATGTAGAACGCATGAATGAGGAAGACTGGGTGTCCGCATGTCGATATATCAAGGTGGAAGGCATCGTTGGAAAAGGGAGGGGGAAGAAAACATGGAAGGAGGCGGTAGAAAACATAGAAGGAGGCGGTAGAGAACGATATGAAGGAGCGAGGCATGAATAGAGAGATGGCAAAGAATCGAGAGTTGTGGGTGAGTCTCATCGTGTGAAACGTCCAACCTGTGTTATCCCAAAAAACTGCACGTAAAAGTAAATGATGATGATGAATGGCTAAATGGCATATTTTGCACCTCAAAATCGATTATGCAACACAAGGCACAAATAATTAATTAAATATAGCAAATGATCAATGGTAGATCAAGCAATGTTGGCAAAGGCCATTAAAGCCAAGACTACTAGAGCAGTCATTAAGTCACATCGAGTCTCAAATTGAACAACCCAATGAATTTCTTAAATAGCTATGACATGCAGTAAGCGTTGTCAATGAAATTTTTACCGTATCAACTTACTTCATATTTCAAGCAATTTTCGTTCAGTTGCTTCAAGCGGTTAAAAATATACAAGTAGTCATATTAAATCTATCAAAAACCGCGTCAACCAAGCGGGGAAACTGCTTAATTGTGCTTACACCTCATGTGTACGCCAATAATTGTTCACGCTGCTGTACCTTTGTGAAAATAATAGAATGTTAAAATTTCTCACTTTTGTCTCACTTTTCAGTTATGCTTCAGGTGTTCAACGTTGGTGGTTTTCTGACACGTTTTCATAACAAGCACCATACTGCTAAATTATGATTGTATTGTATATTGCACTTTTAACGCACCAAGAATATGTCATGCAAACGAAGATGGAAAAACATCGTTTGCTTGAATCGTAG
>JAQIWG010005594.1:0-14339 GCA_034695025.1 Chamaedrilus cognettii | reverse complement strand
GGAACAAATGGGGACAAGGGAGGGAATTAAGGCAGCTCCGTAGCCATGATTTTTGGCTGGATGTGGCTTCAAATTTAGTTGCTGGGGTTACAGCACTGTATAACTCTAAGACAAGTTTAAACTTGTGTTATCTGTATTATAGCCAATTATATTTATATTTTTAATATTTTTTATATATCTTAAATTATATGAAGCTCAACCACAAGTAGGCCTTGGATCTGTTTCTGGGGTCATGAATTCGTGTGATGGGGCCCGTGCCCCATTGGCCCCCTTGGCTACGGGACTGGATTATGGAGGGAGTTTTACCAGGCTGAGTTAGCCCTCGGCAATATTGGCTTAGCCCCCCCATTTTTTTCTATAACCGCACTGCTGATCAAGTACAGCAGATGATAACAGGCTGATGACTCCCGCCTCCCCCGATATCAGGGACAAGCGAGGGATTTCGATTTTCCTTTTGAGAAGTCCTCAAGAGTTTTGTTTGTTGAGTACCCTGAGAAGAAACATTTGGGTAATGGATTAAGTCGCTCCGTAGTGGTGTATAATTACCGACATCGGATTACCATGCAGATATTCATTATAGGACTAGTCACAGGCTCTTATTCATCAATGATGAGATATTTCCTCAGATTTAACTTTTTTGGGTTGGCCTAATTGAACGAAATGACATGCCTCGATGATACTAATGTGCAGAGGATTATGATTATTTTCTAGCTGGTGTTATATTAGAATTGGGTTAAATGCACTGTAAGGAGAGATATGAAATACAGACATGGTACATGTGTAGTCTTGGCCATGCTGTATGGAATTGTAGTGGGATATGTAGTACATGAAGACTTGAACAGTACATGTGAATGCTGCCAATTGTGCCATTTCACAGGAAAATAAGCTATATCTAATCCGAATTATCACCTGTAGAAATATTGTCTAAACGAGCGAAAACTCGCTGCATTAACAAATGACTGTAGTACACGACTAAGAAAATTTGAAGTGTAGCGAAATCTCGCTTAGTGCTAAACCACACGCTTGTTAATTTGCGCGACTGGAAATTAATTTTGCTTGAGCCGTTCCTGTGAAATTTTTGAAATTACTATTGAGTCGTAATTATCTTCGGGTCATTGCTCCAAGTGATGAGACGAAATAGCCTCGTGTTGATGGATGCAAAGGCGTATGATTTTTAGCATTATGATCTTCAAATTTCAGCCAACTTTGCCAATCGTGGAAGGGATATATGTAATTTTGAACTTTGGAAAGTTCGGATGAAATGCTTCCTGGGAAACACGCATCACTCGCCTGTGTTATATTACGCGTATAGCGTCAGTAATTGGTAGGACTACTGTTTGACGTAGAATTTAATTTAATGAGCAGAATTTAATTTAATAAGCGTTTATGTGCCGCGTCACGAGTTACTTATTCAAACAACACCCATTGGCATGTGATTGGTATCGGCAGCTGGGCCTCAGAAGAGGCAAAACGAAGAGCAAATTGGATGGTAAAGTCGATAATGAGAAAATGGTGTGTCTGCAGCGCGAGTTGGATTGTTCAGATATCAAACAGCTATGTGGACCAAGAACGCAGCAGATACGACTGGCACGTTGCACTGCTTCTGTGCTGAGAGGCTTGCAAGCTATACGCATCTCTTAATGACCAATTTTCGCTTGTAGCTTCATTCTTCCTGGTCGGTCCCATTATCCACAGTCTTCTGTGATGACTTTCTCGTTGGCTTATGAATGGTGTCTAATTAGGCGAGGTTCTTATTGTCACTAGAAATGTGACACTACGCGCTTTGATAGTGTTTTGATATTATTTGGATAGTTCAGCTGGATGGTCGCGGGTATTCAACCTGGCCTGCTTATACATATATTTACAGATATTTTACGTTTTCACCCTCAGAGTTTTTGCACATCGGTTTTTGTCTTGCCAGCTTGTGCTATCTATCATCACCCTCCAGGCGCGAACCCTGTCGATCTCCCTGACCTTGCATCTATGCATCTGTTACTACCAGGATACGATCTGGGCAGTGGGCTTGATCCACCCGTCCGTCGTGATAGCGTGCTCAGTTATCAGCGGTAAGATCCGCGACTGCAATGTAACACGGCTACAGCTGGGGTCTGTACAACAAATATCACACGCAGTGGTTGATAGCAGTAAAATATCTGTTGATAGATCCTTGATAGCGGCTAGAAACCGAATGCTGGCTTGACTGTAATAGTGGGCATTACACGCGGCTATATTCAAATCTCTTGACCAACTGTATACTGGGCCGCTCAGGCTAACTGACGTTAAGCCAACAAAATTTGACTCCTTTGTCATAATGACCTAATTTTAAAAGGACAGCCAAATATAGACTCAGCAGAGCAGTCGAAAGTTGCAATGATGTACCAATATGTGAAGTTTATGCCCGCACCAGCGAACACAAATTTATTATGTCTTAGTAAGTTTGATCTAAGAACTACAGTATGGACAGTCTGTTCAGTGTTCAATTATCCAAATCAGTTGGTATAAACAAGAAATTGGAACTGATTCTCTTGGCATTTTGTTAATCAGCTATATTCTTCTTACCTCTGCGAAATGCAAACGGCTTTCACTGATACGGGGATTGGGGAACCGCACCAATGGCAAATACTGGCAGACGTGTACTGTATAAACCAAGTCGGTGTGATCCCTAATGGCCTAATACACTGGTTTCGGTGTTCCCGCTCAAGCCTGATGAAAAAAGCACGCTAGATCTAGTGGAGAATTACTGGATCTAGTGGAAAATCATTAGATCAAGTGGAAAATCATTAGATCTAGTGGAAAACCATTAGATCTAGTGGAAAACCGCTAGAAGTAGCAACACTCGCAGATATGACTAACTCACAGCACTCGCAGATTTGACTAACTCACAGCACCGCAGATTTGACTAACTCACAGCACCGCGTTCTGCATAGGCTATTCGTTGGAAGCTAGTAGTAATACTCTAGCAGATTACTGAAAGATTTCGCAGACACGCTTTACAAAATTGGTATTTATTTATTTATCGAAAATTTGTATAAATCATTAGAAAAATAAACACGTCCACAACTGCGCTCTTCATTCAATAATAATGCTGATTGTGCGATAGCTTACGTCGTATCCTTGAAAAAATATCATCGGAAAAAATCGCAGGCCAAATACCTGCCTTGAACGTGCTATGCCTACACAGTATGCTACACACTGTACAGTAAAACTTGCTTTTAGAATTGAGCCAGGCGAACACGCTGCAAGGTAAAACTTACCGTTTGAAACTATCCCAACTGCTGAGCCAAATTTCGTCATACCTAGCTACCCGATACAATGGGCAGTCCATCGTTGTAGTTCTGAGGCGATTGTTAAATGAATGGATGTTTTAAGGTCGACTTATTGCATGCTGTATAGCGCACAGCTTCGTGAAGGCTGCTACAGCTATTACTATAATGCTGGAGTCGCATGCTATTGTTCAATTAGCGGTCGATGGCTCGATCCGTTATCCCAACTGTATCATCCTCAAACGCGTTCTGTCAATTCTATCGACGACCGCAAACATTCCATCTCCTATATACCGAGTTATGGTGTTACCGGACTTTTCAAATTGGAGGGTTCATTGTGGCGAATATGCTGGCAAGGGGGAGACTTGTAATTAAAAAATAGCAAACAGTTCTCTTAATTTTTTCTTGCCCTGGTTAGCCTTGCATTCGAAACTCACGTTCAGTCCCGAAGACGTACGCCCAGGGTATGCGCATCCAGGGAGACGTAGCACATTAACTTCGCACGCATCTGGAGCAAACTGAAGGCTTCTACTCCTCTACAGTCTTGTTATCTGGGGGAGCAGTTGAAGGGGAGGGTTGGTTAGACATTTCACACTGGGAATGGGAGGCTAGTTGCCCCCCCCCCTCCCACCCATACTACTCGTGTAGTGACGCCTTGCCACAGAGCGGCGGCGATGGATAGGACGTTGACAAACTCAAATTGCATCAACAACGGCTGCTGATGCTGCCGTGTCTAGCAGCAGCTAGGTTGCATCTCGCGCTGCTGAATCATCCAGCCAGCTTTGGATGCTGGAGATACTAGATTGTATGCCCCCTAGCTGTTGGTGCACTATGGTAGTCTAATAGAAAATGAGAAGTTGAGCTTCGATTCGTCGTTAAAAAAAACTCAAATGAGGCATCGGGATGGTGCAGTCTCTTATTCATTGGATTAGATGCTTTGGATAGCAATTGATGCTATGAATGGACAGTGTCGTATAGCCGTTTGTGGAAGGTTGGTGATGATTGTATTCATGACCTAACAGAACTCCCGACCGGGGGAGGTCGTAAGTTTTTGTTAAGCCTTTGAGGACTAGAAAGACTTTCAGGGGATACGGTGAGGGGTGGAACGCGTGGCATACTGTCAAACATAGAATTTGAGCTGCATGTTATTTTTGCGATTTTGCCTCTCAGAAATTTAGCTGCTTAATTTTTGGGTTTTTGGGAACTTCCCATTGCGATAAACTATATGACCTCTGCAGCTTGTTGTAGCGCATTCAATTTTTTGCAAATTTGACCCATTCGCAAAATTCATGAAATTCACCTAAATTACATGCATGCAAAAATTTCAGGTTTTATAATGTAAATCGCTGCAGCCGTTCCTCAATACTTCCCTTAGCTTAGGCTACTTTCTCCATCTCCAATCAGAGGTCTGCTGCAGTTGACAGCTCTGAAGCATCTAGGGCGTTCGCTGCTCTGCACTGACAGGCCTCTCTCTAAGCGTTATCACGCTATTGACCTTGTCGCTGGGCCCAGTTTTTAAATCCCTTTATGAATGAAATGTCGACCCGCCGCTGGTTGGAGTACCGTTTGGTGGCTTTGTTTTTTGTTTTGTAGTTTAGGGACCGCGCGTAGAACAATGACTAAATACAGTCCGGTTCTGCATTGCAAGAGAGCCCGCGCAGAACCGCTCCTCCTTCTTTAGTGGCCTTTAACGGCTCGCCCGGGGAGCTCTGGGCTGTAGGCCAATTCTGTGTTCCCCAGCTTGCAGGGATAACCGTTTGATAGGTCACGTCTTGTTGCGTCATGGATTTCAACCAATGAGCGAAGCCGAAATGAGGCCACAGTAACACAATTTCTGCAGTGTGTAGATGATAATAATCGTTGAATAATTTGGATATTTATTCAATAGGTTCTCAAGAATTATTTACAATAGACCTACTTTTAATTTTGACGCGAATTCGTTTAAAATCCATGTCAGGCATGACTGACAGTTCTGCTTGCATTTTTTGTGCGCATTTTAAGCCTGTGAACTTTGAGATAATTATAACCTAGCAGTGAATTTTTAAAATAAAGGTTATCGTGACGACATAATGTATGCTTCTTGTTAGCGTTATAGGAGTTTCTAACCCGATCACCTCATCCCTTTAAAGGGCCGACTGTATTGTTTCAACCCCAGCCCTGTATTATAGTCAGTGCTTAATCCATGCTAATGGGTGCGTACAGGTGGTGATCATCAGTCTCATTTTTTGCACTCTCTCGCGTGTGAGCTATTACGTCTGCGGCACAGCAAAGCCAGGCATGAGACTTGGGGGCTTAAGCCCCCTTCTCCCCTTACTCAGTCTGCACTCGAGGTCCGCTTAATAATATTTCTTCTTTGAAAAATCAGTTGATTTCTTTCTTCTTGAAAAAGATCAGTTAGTTTTTCTCAACTGAAATTCAGATATTTTTACAGACTGAATTTGCCTTCCGAAATACGGGCTTGCTCGCCCAAAATAATAGTTTACCCCCTCCTCAATTTTGTGTACATGGAGAAGCGTCTTTCGTGTGCATTAGCATAGATTGGGTATCTAGTGACTGCGTCATGGCGTGCAGCGTGAGTTGTTGATCATCAGGTGCAGTTCTTTGGTAGCAGTTTACAGCGCTCGGAAACTTTAGCTTCCATTTAAAACAATTAGCTGGACAACCAACATCTATTTCTGCATGTGAACAGCTGAGCAGTTCCATTGTGGAGACATTCGCTCGCTTATTTTACAAAATGCATAAATTTGTTATTGAACTGTAGGCCTATGATCTAGAGTTTTAACATTTTAAAGAGTCAGGTTATAGTTGGTTTTTCTAGTGCTACATTTCTACATGTTTGTGGTCTTGTGGTCCGAAAGAGCCTATTTGTGAACACCTCACCGAAAATATGCATGGCTGTAGCAAACGGGACCGCTCCTGTTCCCTTCTAATGTAAACATTTATAAGGCAGACTTAGCCTGCAAGGCGATCTTTCTTCTTAATTTGCCAGTTTTTATTCACGAATGTTGAGTGAGATTATGTTCTGTGTTTGCCAGAGGTGCACCAAGGAGGGACATCTTCTGAAGCAAACCTACGCGATACAGGTGAGGCGGTTCAACGAGAACTTCTATTGAGAACTTCAGTAGCTCAGCGGGACAAAGAACGACCTCCATTTGCAGGATTTCATTTTAAAATTAAGCCCCAGTAAAACGCAGTCTAAGCTGTCAAAGCAACTTATGACACTTTTCTTCAATCCATGTGTAGACGCTCAGAGCTGCTGATCAGAGCTGCTCAGAGCCGCTCAGAGCCGCTCAGAGCATCAGAGCCATAGAGCCGCAAAGCCGCTCAAATATTCGACTAGGGGCACTCCTAAAAATGGCAAGAAAAGCATTTATTTTGCCATTATAACTTAGTAGGCCTTTTTTAAATATGGGACCCCCGCCTCTTGCTTTCCACTTCAACCACCGTGTGCATGCTAAGGGAGTTGTAATGTAAGCGTGTGGTCCCTTATTCCTTTATAATCCGGCTGTAGCAGTGAAGTTATCCAGCAGCAATCTGTAGCATAAACTTTCCTTCCGCTGCTGGTGTGCGTTTGTCCACAAAGGTGTTTCAGCAGCGGGCGGAAACGCTGATAACGGGTCCGATCATAAACTGGCCTTTAGATCGCCAATGAATTGATAGTAACGCGGCTGTTAAATCGTCATAGAGCCTTCTATCGACAGAAACGCGAACCCAAGTCGCACTGCGAAGCCAATAAACTGCGTTCGAGCAGCTTTTAACTTTCTTGGTCGCTGTTGAACGTCATCGGAATCTAATCTTTCTACCATAATGGAAAATTAACATAGCAGAACGTTAATCAACACAACATACAGATTGCTGACGCTATACTGTTATGAAAATGAATATATCTAGAGCATTACTTTGTTTTGAATCTGAAACTTTACTATGACCAGTAGCGTTATACCTAACGCTCTCTGCATGCGATTGATAATATTGATCTTTATTCCAGAGTTCAGTTTAGCCCTTACAAAATTGGAGTGGCGTTACGCCTGCTGCTTGTAAAACAGGAGTATTGCACTCCTATGCCTTTCAGAAAAGGAGTAGGCCTAGAGTGGGCCTACTCCACCATCGTCCGTTTTTATGAGTAATGCTACCCATTTCTAAATCTAAGTAGAGTTTCAAAAAACGTCGTTTTTTGAGTGCTACTCGTGCTAAACTTATCCCTGTTTATTTCACACAAATAGCGTCTTCATTTCAGTAAACAGTAACAACATAAATAATACAAAGGTGTAGGCATACCTTTGTATTATTACAAAGGCCTTACAAAAGACTTAACAAAGTCTATAGTCCAACATAGATATTGAAAACTAGCATGCAGATTTATCTATAGTCTTGATGAGTTAGGCACAGACAAACATAGGTTAAAAATAGGCTTGACCTTTTCCATTTTCCATGTATACACAGATTCTGTCATACAATAGCAGTGCTCAAGTCAGCTTTAGTAAGGTCACAGATGAGGTAGACATGTCATGAACAGTTAGAGGCATTCTACAGAAGGTCAGCAGCAACGAGTGCTGTATTGGCCTGTTGGCCGTATGGTCCTGTTGGCCGTATTGGCCTGTTGGCCGTAGTGGCCCGTTGGCCGTAGTGGCCCGTTGGCTGTGTTGGCCCGTTGGCTGTATTGGCCCGTTGGCTGTATTGGCCCGTTGGCTGTATTGGCCCGTTGGCTGTATTGGCCCGTTGGCTGTATTGACCCGTTGGCTGTGTTGGCCCGTTGGCTGTATTGACCCGTTGGCTGTATTGGCCCGTTGGCTGTATTGGCCAACGGGCCAATACAATAAATTAGTCCTGTTTATAAATATCAGTCCGACGAAGTGTCGCTATGATTAATTCTTTAGTGCGGTGAACCCCGCATGACATTCATTAAAATAGCTGCGTCGCGGTTATTTTTACCATTTATATGGATGCCCGAGTGTGATGCCTTTACGATGCCCATAATATGTTTGCCCGTTGTAAAGGGCATTCCGTGGGATTCCATATTGTAAAAAAAATTCTATTAGACGCGCGCGCTCGCTGGTGGGCACTCCGGTGTGAGCGAGTGAATAATGCTAGATTTTATTAGTTGGCGACGACAATGACAAAATGCCCGCCGTTTTGGTTTCGATTCGCTGTACTGTAGGCTCGTCCCTTGCTGACAGTTGGGGGTTCAAATTGTACAAAAAGATGAAGGGGGGGGGGCGGCGGGAGGCGGGGGGGGGGGGTTCAAATGGGATAAGATTATTAAACGCGTTTTAGAATTTTACCTCTATTTTAGTTTATTCGTCAATGAATTTAAGTCTGTTGGAGCGCGCAAATAGAAATGTCACGCTACGGGGCTGATTGCAATGCAGTGAGCATATAGTGAGCATACATTCATCGAAATTTTACAACGAATTGCCTAAATTCTGAGTTTTTGTCTATACATTTGCAAAAATAAGAGACCCGTTTTGGGAGGACATAGGGAGACCATGGTCCTTGCTGCCACTTTCCTCAAATTGTCCGCATTTAGAGGCATCCTTCGCCCTTTCTCCCCAGTCTTCGGGTTTTTCATAGATCGGGAAACTGCTGCCGCATCCCAGCAACAAACAGTGCCACTTACGACTTTGAAATGAATGACGTCATCTGCTGTCGTCCCACGGTGATTTCCCTCATCCCTCGCGACGATAATCCTCCCCTCTCCCACTCTTCCAAAAAGATTAACGACCCTGTATATGTGACGAGTGGTGCGTTGGTGGTGTGAGTATAAATAGGTGGCGTCCCTCCTTCAGCCCTCGCCATTCAGCAATAGGATTGTGGGGCATTTTTAAAGAATGACCGTAAAATAAGGTCGTTCGTTTGTGAACTGCAATAATTAAATCTGTTCAATCGCCAAGGTCGTCATAAATAAAATTTAGCTGGATTCAACTAAAGAGTGCGTGTGGGCTAGCTAGTGCAAATAGGTCTAATGTTATTTCAGACAATTATTAATTATCATATTAGAACCCACCGGTAATGATTTAAAAGCGACATAATGCAATGATTTGCTGCCATCTATTCAAGGTTGCGGCAGGTTTAGTACTGATTTTTCAAAATCTGATTGCTGTCTAGATTCTGTTATAAGGGCGGATTTGTGGGCGAACTCATCGACTATAAACCCATCCTTGGAAACGTTACTTAGTCAAACCCATAGAGCTATCAATATCATTTTGATTTTAAGTTCCGTGGTCGAACCATTAGGCATAGGCTATAATTATGAGAATATTCCCATGAACACGATCAGACGTTATCCAGTGAAAGCATCGATAATCTGAGGGCTTTTTATTGTCCAACGACGTTGACGCCCTCTTACGGTGAATTATTCGCCGTTGACTTGCTATTTTGTAGTCAAACGGACGCGACTTCCGTCCTAATATGGTGGAGGAAAAATTTCTGTAATTTTTCCTTAAACTTTTCCAGTCAGTCAGTAGGCCTACAGTTTTTAAACACGGCAATATTGTTGATGCTTCTAATTAGCCCAGTCGAGGCTTTGATAGCAGCTGGTGACATTTGCATTGATACAGCGAATACCGTTAATGAGAATGTTACGACGTATGCCTACACGTATCGGCCTATACCCCTTCAGAAGGTGGTCTAGGTATACAATCGCCTGAGCAGGTGTTTCGGTCCCAATCGATAGATGTCTTGCAGTTCCTTAGAAAACAAAGTGACAATCGCAGAAGCTGTAGCACGAGAGTAACTTGTTTCCTATAGGCCTGACGCGAGATTACACTTCTTGTCTTCATTCCTGTTCATTGTGTTGCAATCCTTGTCCCCACCTACAGGCCAATCTATATCTTGTTCTTTTATAGCACTCTTTGGTCTAAGCCTTTAACAGTGACTGAGTATTTCAAGCAAAGTTTACAACTGAAGATTACCGCTGTGATTCATGATGTCTAGAATTTTTTGTGTTTTTCTTTCAGCGGTGGAAAAAGCGCTACTTCAAGCTGAAGACACAAACATTGTACTACTCGAAAGATAGCAAGGTACGTACAGCTGCTGTTAATATTTGATTGAATTTCTTTGTCTGCTAATCTTTATTGTTCTCGCATACAAGGTCAAGGTTGAAAGTTGCATTGATGTTCTGATTTATTAAAATAGTTGACACTTTTTGGTTAAATCTTCAACAAGCTCAGCGGGCTGTATGAAGATCTGTGGCGGGTCAAATTTGCAGAACAATAAGGTCAGATTTAATTTCTTTCAGTTTTGAACATCCATTGTTACAGCTCTGTTCTGGAGCTGTATTTTTCAGAATTTGTAGAACCATAACGTCAGACTTCACTTCTTTTCAAGTTTTTAACATCTGTCACCGTCCTACAGCTATAAGCTAAAGCATTTTCACGATGGCCCCGGGTTGGTAAACATGGATGCAGCTGTAGGCTAAGCGGAGGATTTGAAGCACGGTGAACGATGACGCAGATTTAGTGGTTGTATCTTGGTGGATCTAGGGTTGGCAATCCTTTCAAAGCCGCCCTTGAGCCTTGCTGCTCGCTGGACCTTTCCATTCGTCTTGCATTTGGTTCAGCGTCTGACAACAGGCGGTGTGACCAAATGCAGTGCTTCAGCGTCTGACAACAGGCAGGTGTTACCAGATGTTGAGGTGTACAACAGGCAGGTGTGACCAGATGTAGTGCTTTCTGTAGCAGATAGTAGATAATGATCTCTCAAATTACAGATTTTGTTCAAGACACTGCATGGTTTTGGACATAGAAATGAGTTTTTTTCTTCAAATGTCATTTATAAATTTGCTTTGAATTGCGATGGATTTGTGCAATGGTCTCTAATTTTAAGATTTTAAAAATAGGAAAGTTAGCATTTTTAGTGCTTCGATACTGAAATCCAGCACTTAGATAATTGTGATTATGGTCACAACTGCTGACGGATCTATTTGAGCATAGTTCAGCTACAGGCGGCGACTTCGTTGTTCGCTGATTGGCTCAGATCTCTATCCAATATCACGCTGTGGCAACCGTTTAAGGACTTTTTGAGGAGCAGAGTATGAGAGGGGGGGGGGGGGGGGGGGGGGGGGGTGGCGGCCCCCCCCCCCCCCGCGAAGCTGAGAGCCTTGCTATAGGCACCGGTTTGTGTGGTCAATCCGATGGCTTTCTGCCAAATTTAGGGAACAACCAGTCATTTAGCTTCTAAACCGATTCTCCATTGAAACATTTATTTATCATCTACTTCAAGTTAAGGCCTCGATAGGCCTAATAGTAGTGCGAGATTTAAAAATATTAATTAACTGCAAGATGATTCTGTATTTCAATCAGTTATTTTCCAGTGACATCAAAATTGTAAATTTCTTTTAAAATCCTTGTCTATTTGATGGCGCCGTCTTTGTGCCGGTACCTTTTCACATCATGCTGCCAAATAAAACTTGTTTTGGTATGATATTTGGGCCAAGGCTCCCTGTTCCGGAATATTATTCCCAGCTACAGAGAATGGTCCGTTATCCCACGGTTTTAATCCCGAGAGTCATTGCTATTCATGGCACTCGTGTGACGGGCCCCAGGCTGGTACAGCAGCTCTGCTGAAGCGCGGTAAACAGACTAAACTGGCGACAGCGGCGACGCTCTCTCTACCCGCTAATGAGACCCCCCGCGGCCCGATGGGACCGCTTGACGCTAGACCCGCAGGCAGTGTAGGGAAATTGTTCTATTTTTAGGCATCAATATCCTCAAACAGTAACAGAAGATGGAGCATATGCCAGATTAACAAAGAATAGGCAATGTTTTTATTTATCTAAAATCAATTTAGCGTTGCACCGTTACGCTATTGATCATCATGCATTTGATTTGCACGATGTTCATTTAAAGTGTTTTGCTTTGTCTATAATTGTATTTAAGTTACGTTTAGTATAGATTTGATTGGTTGTTTTTAAGTTACGATGGGGCTTGATTTTGGTTTGGTCTATTATATAGATTTGACAAAGTATTCTAAAAATAGAATAGTTTCCATACTGCCTGCGGGTTTATGTACCCGCTTACAGTTAGACCCCCGCGAGGCTACACTCTGCTGTAAGCTGTTTCATCATTTTGGCTCTAGTTAATAATGCATAGTTCATATAAAACTTACTGCGTTGATGACTGTAGCCTGAATGCTTCAGTCACATTTAATAACGCACCTAATATACCACTATCACACTGGACACTCTGCAATCTGCTATGGGCTATTTCTTTAGTTATATTTAAGTTTATTTTGGAAGTTCAAGGACAGTAACAAAGGTCAGTCCGATTCTGTGCGAAGGGCCACGCACAGACCCAGACCGCTCCTCCTTCTTGGTCGCTTTTACGACCCACCCGGCATGCTCTATACTATACAAATTCGTCGTTCCCTGGCTGGTAGAGGGTGCAGTTACATCTAAAACCGCACAGAATTACTTACAACTGAATTAGGTGAATATGCCTCGCACTCGGCCAGTAATGTGTGTGAGCTTGTTCTGGTTCAGTTTGAGATCTTCAACGAGATCCAATTGGTTGACGCGACGGTCGCCGAGTGCGCATGCGCGGGGGGCGGCTGCAGCGTCAAGGCCTCCACTCACAGCTTCCAGGTAGTAACCATGGCAACCACTCATAGCTTCCAGGTAGTAACCATGGCAACCACACATAGCTTCCAGGTAGTAACCATGGCAACCACTCATAGCTTCCAGGTAGTAACCATGGCAACCACTCATAGCTTCCAGGTAGTAACCATGGCAACCACTCATAGCTTTCAGGTAGTAACCATGGCAACCACTCATAGCTTCCAGGTAGTAACCATGGCAACCACTCATAGCTTCCAGGTAGTAACCATGGCAACCACTCATAGCTTCATCAAATACCAATACAAATACCTCCGCAAACAAGGTATGCAAATACTAAAACGAATACAAATACGAGAAAACGAAACAAATGCGAAAACAAGGTATACAAGTACGTCGGCGCTACCATTCCTTCCCCTCCCCACCCCTCTCGCTATTCGGCTAAAATTAAAGCTCATAACCTAAGAAATTCTGCACAAAACTTTTGTCAACCGGTTCACACGCTTCAAAGACTCAGATGGAACATTGCTTGTGACCCTCCCCTAGCCTCTACATTATTTTCACTAGGCCGCTCTGCGTTTTGCCATAATTTTTGCTCCACGCTTTCCTTGGGACCTTTGTAAGAACCGCCTGATGAGTTACTGGGCTCTTTCCGCGCGCAATATTGGACCGTCCTTCAGCGGCTCTCACCATTGACGCCACTGCTAGGGATAATCACTAGATTTGGGCATATTTTAGCGATTTATGCATCCGATTTTTTATGCAATCCCCAGATATCTGGGGATATTTTGATGAAATTGCGCATTATATAATGGAAGCTGGGGATGATATTTTTGTCAAAAAATGCAGTCTGGGGATATTTTTTGCTGATATGCCCAGAATATAGGGATGTTCCGACTTGACCCAATGGTATCAGTGGTTCTCAGTTCTCACTCTTTCTCTGACCTTCCCCGACTCCACGTCGTGTGAAGGTTTTTTATGTGGGGCGGACCAAACATACTTTATGGGACGCGAGCCGTGCATGCCAATGACCGGATTGGGGCTGGGCTGTGTAATAGTGGGTATCGTTGACAGCCAAGGAGGACTCAAGTGGTCGAAACTTGGAGCTGATGAATAGGGAGTAGATGGACAATGATATCTGCGTTTAGAAGGGAGGGGATGAGGGTGTGGGGTAATGATATAGGTAATGTCCTCTGGATCCGCTCCTGTCCTTGTAAAGGTTTATCTTTGAGTAGGGTTGAGTTACGTCTCAAGGCCGGGACTGTAAGTGTCCTTGTTCTAATAATGAGACAACGATTATTTCCATCTAATAAATGAATCTGTTCAAGCAGATAGATCTGAGTCATTTTATGGAAATCAGTTTTAAATTAGCAGGGTTGAAATTATTGTTAGAATATTGTCCATTAGGATTTTCCATTTGGAACAGTTGGGAGTTTGGAATCCAATTCGCTTCATTGGCTGTCCAGAAATCACTTCATTGGCTGTCCAGAAATCACTTCATTGGCTGTCCAGAAATCACTTCATTG
>JAQIWG010005593.1:0-14340 GCA_034695025.1 Chamaedrilus cognettii | reverse complement strand
GGCCAACTGGCCATTCATCACAGCGTCACTCGACGCACGCATCAACGGTCTGCGCTTGTTTTGTTTGTTTTTCCGGTTATTTAGGGACGCGCTCATAATATGAATAGTACGCGTCTAAAACTTTCGCAGACGGCAGGGTTCGAACCTGCGCGGGCAGAGCCCACTAGAACTTAAATCCAGCGCCTTAACCACTCGGCCACGCCTGCTCACACAATGGTCTGCGCCTGCGCTCGCTTATAAACATATGAGATTCATTGACGGTGAAAAAGGTTTGTAATGCACAGATTCTTGATCATCTATTATTATTAATTTAATAATTAATAATTAATTATTTCATAAAAATTATTAATTAATTAAATTATTAATTTATTTATTAATTTATAAAATTATTAATTTTATAAATAAGCCGCTTAAATAAAGATTTATTTTGATACGAGGCGGCGTTGATTTGAAGCGGCGGTTATTATCATGCTTACGCATGATAATCAACGCCGCCTCGCGAATAAGCAGAAATGATGGCGACTGCACTTGTTGAACCTAGATGTGTTGACGCTAGTCTTTATCATATTTTAGTATTCGCTAGGTGGGCGTAATAATTTTTCCTAACCCTGTTGCGGTGTCACGGTTAAGAATAATTATCTTTAATGCCTTATTATCTTATTATATGTTATCTTCTCGTATCGTAAAAGATCTTATTATATTGCCATTAATAATTTAAAATATTGTTATTGATTTAGAAATTAAATTCCGATCAAACTGTTTGACATAATAGCAATCAAACGATGCTGTAAATATCACAAAGAATTTCAAAACCGTACACTTTTTAAAAATAGGGATTACCATGTTTATAAGCGAGCGTTAACGATTGTTAGCCTGTTGTCCACTGCGGACAGCGCACTTTGCGCATGGCCCACATTGGGCGTGCACATCGCAACCCATTTTTTTGCACATATGTTATTATTTGCGATTATCGTTACTCTCATTATAATGTAACAGTACAAATAATTTAACATGTTTAAAGGTTCCATAAATTCTTGCAAAACACTTCGGAAATGGACTGGGGCGGAGATAACTGAATTTTTAAAATAAATAAACCGCGCACAGGATAAATTATCCTTAATAAACGCTTCGCTAATAATTAAGGCATACTAGTTAAGCATTAATATTTGATAGAATTTTGATTTAATTTATATACAATTCTTGCTTATGAACATTGATCTCTTATTATTTTTTATCGATCCAAAAGATTAAACAAGAAAAAGATACGTGACTCATTATCTCTGGCGTCAAGAACAAAAACAAGCCGATGTTTGGCGCAGTAAATAAATATTTAAATTGGTATGATGATCGTTTAGGCGATTAGGAGTCAAGCGGAGTGATGCCACCCCGGCGGAAGAGCGGCAGTCGCCCCCCCGCCAAGCGGAGGTCAACCTCCCCCGACAGACACAACGCCGAGCTGGCCACGGCTGACGTCAGCGACCTCGAGACTGCCATTGAGTTCCTTGGCAATGGTAACATTTTGGCTCTGGTATTTAATAATAAACATACGCTCACCCAAAATTAGAGTAGACCTGCTAAATGCACTAACTGACTAGTGACTAACTAAATGATTGGTCTAGAATTAGAACGGTCACCTGATGTGCACACGTTCATGTGCACAGAACCGACTGTATATAGTCTTTGTGCTACACACTAAGCTATACAAAAAACTAGGTTCACGTAGCAATTAGATTAATAATAAAACACGTTGCGCCCGATAGTGGGCGTGGCGAGAGACATGGTGCAGGTGCAGAGACGAGATCTCCAACAAATGCCTGTGACGTCATTCTGGCATTGGATCAATTCATTGGCTGCAATACAGTATATTATATTGTATTTAACATGTATATTAAGAATTAATTTTGACGTGAGCTACTAACATTGGATGTTGGATTGACGCGCAGTGTGCAAGGTCGGAGTGAAGCCGAGCCTGGAGGTCCGACAGAAGCTGAAGCTCGCTGTGGAGCTGGTGGAAGCCGCGGCAAGTGAAACGGGATTAAACGAGGAGGACATCGAGACACTCGTCGACATTGCGGCTGGCACTAAGCTGTGTGAGTCTGGATTAGTTCTTTTCTCTGTTCTTTGTGATAGCATGGAGGTACAATATCAGGTGCCTATTTTTGCTTATTTTCTAATTTTAAATTTTTGTTTTGTTTTGAGTAGCGTTTGTGTAGCTTATTCATTACTTGTAAAGTGTGAGAGATATTTGACTTCTTTTGCATCAACATATTGAGTACGGTCGTACTTTAGCATTTTAACATCCTTAAGTAATGAGTTTTTGGTTTAACTGCTTGTATTGTTTTACTCATTATATTATAATCACAGTTATATTGTAAATGCTATATACTGGTGCTTATGGCTCTAGTATGAGTGAGTTCTTGGTACTCATGGTGGTATGTATTTAAGGTTTTCCCTGTTGTTGGCAGCGAAGGTGTTTAATCATCGACTCATCAGAAGTCTGGTGCCCTGCGCCAAGGTGCCACACGCTGCCGTCACCAAGGCCGTCTCATGGATCGGCACCAACCTGCCCCCCGTTGACACTCAGGCTAGTAGTCTCAGTAGTCTGGTATTCCCCTCACTATATCAGAATGATTTTTGAAAATTTGTTTATTACATTTAAATAATACTGAGCGCTTGAATTACATGGTGATTAAAAAAAATATGCTACCTGACCCTTTTCGTATACTACAGTGTGCGCGTCTGGATGCATATAGAGGGAACTCTGAAGGTTTATCGCCGGCATTATCGTGCATGCCTGGTGCTCGTTATATAAACCAAGATAAAATAAATATTGAGATGAAATGGAATCGTGAACTGTTTATATTGAATTCAAACTCAATTATTTGTATAATGAGTTATTATTGTGAGAGCATCAGGTGTCAATTTCTATTGAATCATCAAGTATACATGACATACTTCAATGTATATTAGTTCACGCATATTTATCACTCGTAAACAATGGCACATTGACATTGAGCCTTGATGCTTACTGCTTAGACTTGTGAAGCAATGCTGCTTGTTTGTGCTGTGTTGAATGGGAGTTTAAAAATATTTTTGAGTCTGTAGAAGTTACCGAGAGCCGGTTTTTGTTGATTGCTCCAGGCCTTGCTGATTCGCTGGATTGTAGTAGTGTATGACTTCATCGATAACCTCGATACGCTTCACTGCCTCTACGGTCTGCTCTTCCTTCTCATCGAAAATCTCACCCTGGTACGCGCCCCTCCCCCTAACTGACCTCTGCCTGCCTAATTCATTGCCAGGGTATTCGGAGCATTGATTTGCTATTACGCGACCATTATAATGCCAAACTATGGCATTGGATTGACGCAGTGTTTTGAATTTTTAGAATATTAACTGACAGAAATTTAACAAAAATTATGTTTGGTAGTGTTGTCTATTCAATTTTTTTATCAAGTTTTTGGCGTTCTTTTCGATCGCGCATTGGTGTGAAAAACTTTGCGTTCGTGTGCTTTGGCAGTGTTGAGGAGTTAAATTTAAGGTCTTGCGCGTCTCTGACATCGGCTGTTCTGTGAAATTTTGCAAAATTCAGAACATCATCAGTATTTGATTTTCTAGATTTTGTCACGTATCTTCTGATGAAACTGACTCTTGGGCTTTTTAAGCTTATATTGCTCTGCACAGTATCAAGCCCTTTACTGCTCCTTTGGCTAGATTCGCTTGAGAGCAAAATGTATGAATTTTTATGCTTGGCGTTTTTCTGTGCGTAGCGGCCGCACGTGTGTAGTTTGCTGCACCGCCTCACGCGCGTGCCCAGCGTTCGCATGTACCGAGTGCGCGCCCTGCTCGCGCTGAACCAGTCGACGGTGAGACCCCCCCAATGACGTCTTTGGTCATCAAAACTGACTTTAAACCTGCTAAAAACTACAACCTAGCCACATTTTTTGTTGTTTATTTTATGGATGTCCATGTTTTAAACAGGTTTACACTTCAACGTCCTGGTGAGGACTGCTGGATGCCCTTCTACGGCCAGATGTCCTTCCTGACGCCAAATAAATAATTATATTGCACGGGGTTAGCAGCTAGCAAAACACTCGTGTGTTTAACGGCCTTGATGAGGTATTTTGTTGATATCTATGTTTGTATTATTTAGTCTTGCATGATATCTGTGTTCGTGTTATCTAGACAAGTGTGATACTGTTTTATTATCAAGTCGGACTTGATATAAGTTATTTTCTAGCCGTGTGTGATATCTGTTATTATGGAGTCGGGCGTCATATCTATTCTCTCTAGTCGTGCGTGACATCCATGCGTATATTCTCTAGTCGTGCATGATATCTGTGTTTACATTCTCTATGCGTGTGTAGGGCCCGCAGCCCGCCGTGCTGGGCCTGTTGTCGGTCTACAAGCTCTACTGTCCCCATCTGGTGGCCATCTCTGTCCCTGGATCAATGCGGGTACGAGCTACTGCACTAACATTGTACAATTATTAATGAGAATTCAACTGCTGCTGCTATAAATGTTGTCAATTAAATTGTAACTACAATGAATGCTCGATATTCTTGTCCGCTTCTTTTGATGCGAATAAAAGATCTATATATTTTAAACATTTTTTGTCCTATTTCATCTAGCGGTAGAAACGATATGATTAGTAAACGTTGAGCACAAAAACACGTCTGGCAAGCTGGACAACTGTTCCATGATGCTGCCTACACCTTTCCAGTTAGTTGAAAATTGGTTTCTTCATTGCTATTGGGTGAGAGTATAAACATATTCCTGCATCTTTTTGTTTTTGGCAAATTGGTGTAGAGTAATGAGCGGAAATTAAGCAGTTCAAGATTTTTGCTTCAAATAATTGACTTGTTTAAATATCTAAATGCATGACATGAATTACATTTAAATTGGTAATTTGTTTAGCAATGTGTGATTGGCTGTCAATGGTTCTTGCCGCAGACGTTCTTTCGATTGCTTGACCGGGTCTGGGCTGCCAAGGTCATGCACGTGGTCAACGCGCAACAAGGGGTGCCCCGCACTGCCATGCTTGTGCCCCAGCAGCCCTCAGGGGGGATCGGGACAGCGCCCGTACCAGGGGCGACTAGCGGCCAAACTACCATCAAGGCTCAAGTAGAAAATGTTTTAAATTTATTATTAGCGAGCCATTGCAAATATAATCAAATGGATCAATGCTGATAGAGATACTTTATTGGATTTTGTGTAATTTTTTAATTTGTATTTTTAGTAGTTTTTGGTTCATTTTAATACGATTAAGATTAAGGATGCAGTTGGGTTTAAAGTAATTCTACGTCTGACTAGTTGATTGTTTTTGACAAGTGTTGTCGGGCTTTGTAGTCTGAATGAAGTAACAGGAACTGGCTGAGATTTTAAATAGGATTGTTGCTTTGTCATATATTAGAAAATATTGACAATATTGTAAAGCAAGACAAATTTTTCTTCCAAGGTTAATTTGACAATTTTATATTCTCTGTATAAGGCTGATGAGGTTTTCTGCTTCTAGCCACCAGCGAAGAAGTCAAAGGTCGCACTTGTTCCCCCCGTGGGCGTGGTCAATTTTGACGGGTTTTCGGGCAACAGAACCGGTAAAGATTGGCGGAGCCGGTCGGCTGTGCCGCTGTCTCAGATTCGAGATTTTGCAGACTTTGTGTCTAGCATCGACTGTGTGGAGGTATTTGTAACAAAAACAATCTACTCAAATATTAAAGCTGTCATTACACTCAAATATAAGCTGTCATTCACTCATATAATCTGTCATTACACTCAAATATAAGCTGTTGTTCACTCATATATGGGTTGTCATTCACTCATGTATAAGCTGTCATTCACTCATATATAAGCTGTCATTCACTCATATATAAGCTGTCATTCACTCATATATAAGCTGTCATTCACTCATATATAAGCTGTCATTATGATGATATTTAGCATGACATTACGCTAATGTGTAAGTTATAGTTATGCTAATATTTTATCTGACATTACGCAAATATTTAGCCTGTAGTAGCACTGCTGTCACAGCTCCCCAGTCAGATGGCTGCAGTACTCACAGACACGCGTCTCCAACATCTTCTCGCTTGCTCACGCGACCCCGTACTGCGTCTAAGGCTCGGATACTGGCTCGAACGAACACTAGAAGCCGGTAGTGTCGCTGCTTCTTTTTTTCTCTTTCTGTTAATGTATTTTAATGCGTTACAACGGCGCCAAATTTTATGATTATAATGATGATAGTACCTTGACGAATTAATGAGTTAGAAACCCGCAATAATGATTGATCCTAACACTTTTTACTCGGAAGCTATTTGTAGATTATTGGACAATCTGTATTTTTTGTCCATTATATCGTTCTGAAAGTGAATTTAAATATTTGCTTAGATTTTATTTACGTTTAATCTCTAACATTTTGCATTTAATAACTGCTGCAATTTGATTGGCGAGCAGAGTTTGGACTCGCTCCGCCCACACCGGGGATCAACGAATCACGACAGGCGGAGCTACTTCAGCTACTTGTCAACCTTTCCGAGTTCCTCCAGGTCTCAGATTTCTACTTTTTCTTCTTGTTTAACTACGTCCTTATTTGCTTCATGCGTATTCATTTTTGTTGGCTCTGTCTATGTTGTGTGAGATGTGGTATGTTGAGTATAGTGATGCTTGGTGACGTTTGTCATCTTTTGATCAATTTTTGATCTTTTGTGAAACTTTGATGTTTGTTAAGATTTTGATTAAGTTTGAGATGCTTTTTATATATTTTTTGTAGTTTAAAGACTGTGTGTAGTAGCGCAGACTTGCAGATCGGTTCTGTGCAAGAGAGCCAGCACAGAACTGCTTCCCCTTCTTTAGTCGCCTTTTACGACTTGCCTGGAGAGCTCTGGGCTGCAAGCCAATTCTTTGTTCCCTGGCCTGCAAGGGGTGGTGTGGAATGTGAGGTGAGATTTGTTTGGAGCATAAGTCACTGCGCGGTGTTGTGGTGCAGGTGGGTGTGCAGTATGAGATGAGGTTATTTGACGCACCATGTGCATCACTACGCTGTGCTGTTATGCACACAGGAGGGTATCCCGGAGGTGGAGCAGTTTCTAGTCTCCCACCTCACGCTGTGGAACGGACGCACACACAGAGAGCAGATCTTGCTGCTCGTCACTCGCTGGAGACTGTGCAGCTTTACGAGTAAGCTCCGCACACGCTCTGCGATCTTTATGGACGTAGAATTCTATGCAGCGTGCCAGAGAATTATTTGGTTGGCGTCAGGAAGGGCATCAGGCCGTAAAAACCCAGCTCCAGCAGTCCTCATCTGGGCGAAAACGTCTACCGCGTGTGAAAACATAAACATTATCATAATAGATGTCAAAAAAGGTTAGGGTTAGGGTGGTCAGTAGCACAACCGCATGCCTCTAATTGTCGCCTATGAGCATTGATCAAAATAGAGTCGTTGTTCATTGGGCAAGGTGGAGTGATATTCATATAGACTGCTATTATTATCAAATAGCTATTATTGAACAGTTTAAAAAATTTGTTTTATTCAATTTGTACGTTCTTCTGCATTTTGTAGAAGTATTATGCATCGCGCCGTTATGAGAATGTCTAATATCATGATCTTTTATTGTCTATACTTTGCACTCTGTTATTTGTATACTTTGTTCCACATACTAAGAGTGGTTTTTATCTGAGTTGTTGCTCTAGTAACGTGTGATATCTATGCCATAGAGTTGAACGAAGAGCTGCTAGAGCCAATGAGAGAACTCTTCCTCACGTTGTCCTACTTCTTCAAGGTCAGAATGGTCCTTCCGTGTTTCATTTAACTGAGTAAACTCCTTTTCTATCGTTCAGCGTTAAATAACCAGAACCAGTGACATTACTAATTGATTCTATGGGGTGCAGCTTGAATTTATAATTCTTCTTAATCTTTAACACTAGGAGTTGGTTTTTCCAACACGGATTTAATGGTGGTTCAGGATTCAGCCTATGCAAAAGAGTGGGTTAAATCCTGAACCACTATTAAATCTGTGTTGAAGAAACCAGCCCTTAGATTGAGTGTAATTTGATGTTTTATGATCGATACTGCAAACTAAATAGTCATCGGGAATGAAATTTTAGCTTTTGGCAAAAGTTTGTCAATTTTATTACATTCTGCATTAAAACAACGTTTAAACGATGTTTTTAAGCTTTGGTGATGAAAATTGTCTTTTGACGCCGATTTAAATTAGGTTATGAATCCTTTGGAAACAAGGAGCGCAACATTGTTATAGTCTGTTTCACCGCTGTTGTAGGCGCAGGTGCTAATCTGCTACACCGCGCTGCTGCGCAACATCGCGCAAGTGGAGTGGCCGCGACATCGACACTCGATCGTCAGACAAGCTGCGACCGACACCGAACACTTGCCAGACTTGTACGCGTAGTCAGTTATTCTTTTTTATTTTCTTCTGCACTGTTTCGTCATATGGTTGATATATGACAATTTTTTGTGATACTATAATATTCTATTAGTGGCGCAGTTTTATTTTGTTGGCAACAAAATAATACAACGCTGCTAATGGAATATACTGCATCGTATTGCAGTATATTATTGTATCCAACAAGTTGTTTGACTATAATCATTTTATTGATAATATTTCCTCTTCTTGTGTGCAAAAAGCAAGTAGTGAGGCGCTGTGGTGCAGTGGTTAAGGCGTCGGACTTTGAGTCCAAAGGACCTGGGTTCAAGTCCCCGCACTGGCAACTATGAAACTATGCCTTACAGGCCCTTCAGCAAGGCTGTTAAACACATCAGTGTCGTTAGCTGCTAACCCCCTGCCAGATAATTATTTATTGTTTGGTGTCAGGAAGTAAAAACCCAGCTTCAGCAGTCCTGATCAGGGCGGGCGAAATGTGTAAACCTGTGTGAAAACATGGACATTAACAGATTACACGATAAAAAAGGAGATTAGTTTTAGTTAGTCTTCTTTTTGTGTACAATATTATGTTTTTTGTGATTTTTTGCTTGTTTGACTGTTGCATTGTGTTGTTCCTGCCTGAGTGGAGAATAAAGAAATTAATTACTAGTATCCTACTCTATTTATAGTCTAATTTTACTGCTATTTGAATTTTCTTACCCTATTTGTAGTCTGATGCTACTGAGCACTATTTTAATTACCCTACTCTAGTAGCAAATAGTCTGGTGTTCTGTCTCCAGTCGGTCTGTGTTTGCGGAAGACTATGAGGACTTCAGCGCGCTGGACACTGTCGCGCGATTGGTTGCCCACGTCGACTCGCTCTGCGTCACCGCGCTGCTGCTCGACCCGGGCAACGTAATCGTCGCCAGCTGCGCGCTCGACTTCTTCGATCTGGTGCCCTGCTTCATTTTTTTTGCTTCATTTTTTCTCTTGTAGAGCTCTGCGTTTGTAATAAAGTAACGATCTCCTAATTAAGCACTGCCATGCTTTAATTATTATTTTTTTCTGTTACTTGTAGGACAGACCTTTTCATGTTGATATTTAAACAAAGATTTTGATTTTTAAACCTATCCACGCTTTTAATTTTTTATGCTTGTTGAAACGGAGATTGATCGGAATTTCTTTAGTTTTTGAATTTTTTATTTATTTCAGTTTTGGAAGCTCAATTATAGCAAGACCGTTAGTTATCAAAAATCCATTTTCAAGTGCCAATAATACCAGGATTTTAAAATTTGACTTCCATTACTCAACTAAGGAGGCTGATTGTAAAAGAACATTGATCGGAGAAAGTTAATTAATTTAGATGGAGTACAAGCCTTCAGAGTTATTAGACTTCTCAATTGGTTTAAATTTATCATTATATTATTATTTTTTTGCGCGCTGGTACCAGGCCGCCCACCTGCACAGTCGGTACGCTCTCCCTCTGCTCTGCGCGCCAAGTAGACAGTTTGTCCAGCTCTGTCTGATTCACCGCAGCGCCGCTGTTGTATCCCGCCTCTGCACCCTTGTTTGCAGGTTCATTTGCATATAGGTTTTCCTAGAATGTATTTCTATTTCTTTTAATGATCCAGTATTTTTATCTGTTTTATGATCCTTTGTGAAGTAATTAATAGGTATAAACTACAAAATAAATAAATACCTTATAAATACATATAACCATGTAATACTTTTAAAATACTTAATTTAACAAATTTAGTAATTTGATGTAATTTTTGGCTGTGAATTGTGAACTTATTATAGTATTTTGGATACTACTATGTATTTTAAATGTATTTTAAAGTCTCGTATTTCTTTTATAATAATGTAATAAATTATTTACAGTCAGTTTTGCTGCCCATAGGTACCGCACCGGCTACTCGGCGTTGAAGCAGGGGGGTCAGGAGGGGCAGGGGGGCGTAGCCTACTCAGAGGAGGAGGAGGCGGCTAAGAAGCTGTCAATCAAGGAGTGTGTGGGGGTGCTCAACGTGTGCTTGGTCGAAATGTGCGATTACCTCTGGAAAAACAAACCAAATTTGGGTGAGCAGGGGGGGGTGTCTTTTGCAGACAATTCTTAAGATATTTTAAACTTTCTCCTCAAGTCAGATTTGTTGAAAATCTGAGTGCTGATGCTTTTAGTAAATCTTTACTGGACACTGTCAAACATGGAATTTTTGCTGCATGTTATTTTGGCGGTTTTGCCTCTAGGAAATTTGGCCTAATTTTTGTGCTTTTGAGGACTGTCCAGTGCCCATTGTTTATAGCTTGGAGGCTTTCTGTTTTCTGCAGGTAATTTTGGTGAGTTTGTTCAGTTCGCGAAATTTGCCGTAATTACATGCACACGAAAATTGTATGCTTTGCAGTACGCCACGCAAACGTGGATGAAGAAAGCATTGTTTTCTTCTGCTCAGTGTCGTAGATGCGAAGAAACACTTTAGGTTACGTACATGTACAGCAAGCAGTTTTAATGAAATAAGTTTTTAGTCTGAATTTAAAGGAGAAGAGAGATTTGGCTTAGACCATTACCAATTGGTCATTGGCCATTGTTTTGTTGTTTTAGATCCGCCGCTGGAATTGCCTCATGCCAACTCGTCGTTCTCGCTCTACATGCATCGAGCTCTCCTGCCATATGCGCACCAGTTCCTTCAGGAGGTATCAACTGTTACCGTATTGCTATGTATTTTCAATGTATCGCCAATATTATAATTACTGGTATTTCTAATATGTTGTGTTATTATATACTTGGCGATACTTGTCTTTCTTTTTGTCTTATGTTTTGTTTTTCAACCTGGTTTGGTTTCTGGACACGCTGATGTCTCAGCGAGTCATTAATGGGGCAGGTCAAGTTAGAGTAGCCAGTTGCATGCCGTGTTTCATGCAAATGACATGTACTTGGGGGTGTAAGTGTTTGTATGAAAATATCCTAAGTACGCTTTTATATAGTTATGAAATTTTGCCACTAGTTGACTATTTAGTTAAATCTATTATTAAGATCTATCATCATGAGACTTTACGGAAGATTTATTTGAATGATCTCTTATAATTGGATGTTGTTTGCACTGTTCATAGACGCAGCCTAAGGACAGACCCTTTCATCCAATGGCCATCAAGGTTAGAGAAGTTGAATAAACGTTTTCAAAAAAAATCATTTCTTCTTTTAAATTAGAAAAAGTTTAATCATTATTTTGTAAAACAATTCATTCTTTCATTCAATGGCCATCAAGGTTATAAACAAGTTAAATCTGCTTTTAAATTTAATTTGTTTAGTTAAAATTCTTCAAGTTCAAGGATCATTTTTATTGTGAGGCTAAATAATTCCTTTGGTGTGTTCACAAACTACCCTCTTTCGCATCTATTCATGCATTAATATGCCTCTACTATAGTGTGTGACAAATGAAGGTTACTATTTAATGTGAAACCACAGTATTTTCTAAATATATTTTAGCTGTTTTGTTTCCCCGTGCTGTCAGGAGTGCAAGGACGTCTACTTACAGTTCCTCAGTGACCAGAACCTCCTCACCGGGTTCTCTGAGTTCATCGTCACGTATGTGAGGCGCGACGCGCCGGGGGGTAGTGACCGGATGAGAAACAGCTCTCTTGTGCCGTTTAGCAGTCTGGGAACATTGCCGAGCGGCGGCAGCGCCTCACAGTGATTGGTGAGGACCCTGCCAATAGCAGCAGCACTCGACATGACCTCGGTGTGCTAGCCAATGGGATGGCAGCGTGATGTGGAATTGTGGCTTGTATATAATGCTAACTGTGCAAAGTTTCTATTTCTTGTTGATCAAAATTGCCTTTGTGTTTCATGCACTGTGGATTTTTTGTTCTTTGGATGAGAATCACTGTATCAAACTATTCAGTGCGTATGTGCCACTGTGTGGCCCAAATAATTAGCATTAAATTGAAGCAATGCGCTCTAGGCCAAGCTAAAGTTTGTTTTATTTTATTTGGCGAACACTGATTTCCCGTTTATCAGAATTGCTTATATGTTTTATACAAAGCGGATTTCTTGTGCTTTGGTTGGGTGTCACTGTAGCAAACGATGCGGTGTGTGTGTGCTATGCGGGCGGTGACATTGAATGTCGAGCATTGCGCTCTAAGCCAAGTTAAAGTTTTTTTAAACTTAATTAAATTTTGCAAGTGGCATTGAATCCTACGTTTGATTATTTAGCAAAGAGTTATGAAAAGTTTATTTGTAGCGCTGGTATTGTTTTAAGTTCCAGTGATTCTGTTTGTAATAATTTGTATCAATGATTTTGAACATTTTAGTTTAGTTCAATCTTCTTTAGCGAGCAAGCTTAGCTTCCACTGCATCCGCGTGAACGTTTAATTTGTCTGAACAATTAATTAATTTGTTTCTTTATTTCTAATGATGGTGATACATGTCAGACTGTAGCCTGCAAGATTGTAGCTATTAGAGCATTGCTATTCGTTTCTGTTCTGAGAAAGAAATCGATGCTAATAATGTGCTTGATAATTTAATTTATCCATTCTTTTTGTTTCTAATAATTAATTGCTATAATTCTCTTTAGTAGTGATTCATTTTATTACTGACTAGCTGGGGTTCCCGGCGTTGCCCGGGTCAAACTACCTGATTTAAACTACCTGGGCCTACCCCCTGGGTTTCTGGGACCCCCTGGAACCCCAATCAGCAGTCCCCGCATTTTTATGTGGCCAGGAACACCCACTTTGGGACAATGTGCCCACGACCTGAGATGGAAAATCTCCCATCCAGTTGCGAAGGTTTCGTGTCAATATCTGCAAGCGTCTGCGAATGCATCGTGGCAAACACACATACATACAAACACACATCCTCACTTATAGATATAGATTTGAGTGTAGAAAAAGGCTCCGAGTTTATTTTTGAAGTCAATATGTTTCGAACATTCGATGATCAGAACTAATTTTGTTTTTTGTGATTCAAATAATTCAGAACTAATTTTGTTTTAAATTTGAACGAGATGTTAAAATATAATAAATTTTGTTCAAAAAACGTAAAATCTGACTAGTTATTAATTTATGCGAGTAGTGTTTTGCAGCAAATTCTTACTTCGGCACATTGCTAACAATGTTTTTGCTTCTTCAACTATTAACTAGAAGTTATGCAATTTGTTTACCCTGTGTATAATAACTTGATGATTTATAAAAATGTAAATCGATTCAAAATGACGCTCTTCTCATATATGCAGTCTTACTCTTGCAATTATAATGCAGTCATAAATAACATAGTCAACTCAATATCATATAGCTTTTGAAAAATTGTTTTCTCTTACAGGATACTTACATCGTAACAATTATGTACAGTTAACACACATTATCTAGTCCTAACATATAAAAGAATCGCCAATTAAATCAGCCAATAAAATGCAAGTTACACAGAAGCCCAGTTGTTCAGCAGGGAGTTGAGACCAAGATCAAAGAATCAACTGAGTTTCAATTGGATCACATAAAGTTTGATCAGAGATCAACTTGATCCACATCTCAATCCGTAAATATCTCCAGTTAAAAATTTGATATCAATTTTCGACCCCTCGTTGAACAACTGTGCAACCTTTCACAATAACACTGCCATAGATTCTATAGGGTCATTCCAAGCCAAATCAACATGGTGACCCAACCACACCCGACTCGGATATTGTTTCAATTTGGTGGAATGGTAGTATTTGGTGAAAAAAAATTATTTGTATTTAAAAAAATTTTTGATTGAGTACTTTCTGAGATACGGGTCGACGACTTTGACCGAAACGCGTCGACCCGTTTGGGTCGAAAGGCTGTAACTCGGGTTCTATGGAACCTAGAAAGATGATATTGATACCAAATTAAAGGTATTTGAGGTATTTTAGATAGATAGATTTTTAGTTAGATTTTTTATAAAGGTATTAAAGGTATTTTAAAGGAAAATGTTTCCAGAGTTATCTGGAAACATTTA
>JAQIWG010005592.1:0-14340 GCA_034695025.1 Chamaedrilus cognettii | reverse complement strand
TATTTAGGAAGCTCAACCCTATTCACGGTATTCACGGTATCGCCGTCAGAAATCCTTCTTCCACTCTGACGGCAGCCACCCACGTTGATCCATCCACCTCCTCGTCGACGGCTTAGCAGGGGAAAAAAGCGGTGCGCCACTTATTTAAATCCCCCGACATATAGTCGATAGCTAGAGCTTGCCTGAAGGCATATGTCACTAATTCTGACAATTATTAACTAACAACAGAAATTTCAGTCCGAATCTAATTAACTTGTAATATTTACAACCTTTAAATACCACTTAAAGCTTGAATTTTCCCCGCGATGCACAACTAAACTTCTCTCCTCACATTTCTCTAAATAACTACTCCAAAATAATTGTTTTCATTCAATTTGAACCAAGATCTGGCTGTAAAATTTCTCCTTATAACTACAACTTAATTTGTCTGTTCCTCAATCACAATGTTTCCCTTTGTAATTCTAGCATCTGATTTACCAGTCTCCTTAAGTCTACGCACTTCTTCTCTCTGCTTCCTGTCCTCTTCTTGTTGCTTTGTAGTCAAGTGGGGCACGATGCATACTCTTTCCATACATTGAATGTTTCCTAATGTTTTCGCTCTTTCCACCACTCTTCTCTTGTCATCCAATTCATGCAGCTTGGCCCTAATTGGCCTGATTTTGTCTCCTTTTTTACCTATCCTTTCCATGACTTCAAATCCCAGCTTCTTCTCTGCCACTGCTGCATCCAATACCTTTTCAACCTTTTTCCTATCCTGTTCTTCACCCCCCGCATCAATTTCCATCAAGGCTACGTTTAATTGCCTCTTCTCTCTCTCCAGTACTTCGTTCATCTTCATCTGAAATTTTTCACATTCTTCATCGAAAGATGTTTTTCCATTTCCATTTGCATGACATATTCTTGGTGCATTAAAAGTGCAATATACATACATACATCTCTATCTCTCGCTCCCTTGCTCTGCTACTCAGTTCCTTGGCTTCTTTCTCCTTCTCGCTTTCGATAATTTCCACAAATGTTTTCTTGACTTCTTTATTCAAGTCATTTTCACCACACCTTCTCTCTTGATTTTATCCATCATCTTCTTAACATATGCTATTTTCTAATTACCCTCTACAATGACCTTGTCAACACTTCTTCACATTCTGAAGCTCTGCCCTCATATCCTCAAACAGTCTCTTATTTATCTCGTCCTTCAGCTCTTCGCCTTCACCACGCTTCATGCTTTGCAACTCCCTCTTTATTTCCTCTATTTATTTTTTTTAGCTCATGAACTTCCTTCTCAAGTGCCACTATCATTCTTCTCCTGTTTAATTTATTCAATTTATTTTATTTTTCAATTTATGCAAAAATTAATCCACCATCTTGTTCGCTGTTTCAGTCGAGTTTTCACATTTTTAGTTAGATCAATATATTTAATTTTTGCAGTGTCGTACCGATGCCCTGTGGTACCACTAGTATTTAATTAAAAGATATACACATCCATAGGCCTCCATGTGTGAGCCTAATCATATATATAGATATATATTAGTCCTGTCTATCTGTCTAAGTCTATAAGAAATAACTGCTGTCACGACTTTTGCGATTGCTGGCAGCTCGCTGTAGGCTATGATTAAGTGCATTAGCCGAAGTACAATTGTCTAGGCCTAGTTGTGATTTTCAACTTGTGAGCTTGTGATTTTCAATCATAACAATTTAAAATTGGTGTGATTTTACGCAGGCTTTGTCCGCCACCTAGTTAGCGCACCGCACCGTCTGATCATGAATTTATTTATGATGTTATTTTGTTTTGCTCTTGATGGCGAATGCAAAATTAATATAGTGGTCGTGGTGATTTGTAGCTCCAATATATATGTGCCTTGAAAAACGTATGAGATAATTATGTGATCATTGTGTTCTATGTGCATCTAGGATTGCCTGGTAGTTGTTAGTTTTTTTGGCCAAATTTCAGTTTTAAAAGGCATGTTGATCATTGGTGGCTCTATCTTAACCAACGTTCAATTATAGACATAGGACATAGATGCAGTATTGCTTGGTCTCTAAATCCATTGTCCTCTGGCTCAATAAGTCAAATGTATGATTTTTGTCTACTGAACCCAGGAGTAATTTACAGTTGGAGCTATCTGTCATCGTCGCACACTGCGCTGCTATTATCCACTGACATCACTCGCAGAGATATTCTACTTACTGTTGAGTCCTGACTTCGCAGCTGTGGTCCATGGGTGAGTGACTCAGTGCTTGTTGTGGTCCATGGGTGAGTGACTCAATGCTTGCTGCGGTCCATGGGTGAGTGACTCAGTGCTTGCTGTGGTCCATGGGTGAGTGACTCAGTGCTTGCTGTGGTTCATGGGTGAGTGACTCAATGCTTGCTGTGGTCCATGGGTGAGTGACTCAATGCTTGCTGTGGTCCATGGGTGAGTGACTCAGTAATAAACCATATAACGCCATAACATGACCTAAGCATCACCACTTTATAGTCACATCTAACCATTATATCTGTTCAAACTATTGTCAACCACTGCTGCAGAGTTGGGTGCTGGCTCTGCTGGATGCGGCGCGAGGCACAGTGCTGCCAGTGCGGGGTGTGTACACTTGACACCATACTGTGTGTGTGCGCTAGGCGCAGTGTTGGGTGTGAGCGCTAGACGCAGTGCTGGGTGTGTGTGCTGGAGGCAGTGCTGGGTGTGTGTGTTAGACGCGGTGCTGGGTGTGTGCGCTAGACGCAGTGCTGGGTGTGTGCGCTAGACGCAGTGCTGAGCTCAGACAATGAGGCGCTGCAGGACAGGGTGCTGGCCCTCGAGAGAAAGGCTCAGTTGCAGGATGACGAGCTCGTCTGTCTCAAGAGCGCACTCAGCGACGCGCTGCGCAGGATTGCAGGCCTTGAGGCTGGTAGGCCTGGGCTTGACTCTTATTGGTCAGTCCTTAATATAAGTGGGTATAAATGACCCACAGCAGGGGTGTGATTGATCAGCCTTGAGACCTATATATTGGTTAGCCTATTAGCTGAACATATCGGTTAGTCTTAGCAGGTAGACTGCAGAGCTGTGACTTTGAGGACAAGGCAGACATTCCAGACTGATAGTAGTTGTGCAAGTCTGGGCTTCTATGTGTTCAATAAGTGTACTGTAAAAATTCAGAACTTTTCAATTAATTGACAGAATTCAATGAACCTTTACAAAAAGGTTCATAATGGGCGGCCATTTACCTGGGAAAAATTTGTTCATTTTTAGATGAAAATTGTAATAGTTATGCATGAAAACATTAGTGTATCATTTTTTTTGATCCACCCTCTATATAACATGTTGCAGTATCGTATGTCTGACACAGTGCTATATTATATGTATCACACGGTGCTGTATTATTTATAAGGGTCACAGGGTGCTATCATACGTCTAACGCGGTACTGTATCGTATGTATCACGCGACTTCTCTTTTAAACGTTTTATTGGGCAATAGGCCTATTGTCAAATTCAGATTCTTCTTATTCTGTTTATATTTAACTACAAGCCTCAGCTTCCAGCAGCTAGCTGCCAGCAGTGATCTACTAGCTGGCTGCTCCTGCAGGTACTGCTCTACCCTTTAATACTGCATGAACATCCATGGTGACGTCCTTGGCACTGAAGTAATGTTAAACTTGTGTGTGTGCAGCGAGGAGCAGTGGAGCACTGCCATCCAAGCCCACTATCAAGCTTTCCTCTCCTCGTGGGGCCGGGGGGGATGGCCCCCCACCGCGTGGACACAGCCCCCTTGTCTCATCCCCCTCCACCTTCACCCCCACTCGCCAACCCTCGCCCACCCCCACCAGGGCACGTCCCCCAGCTAGCTCAGGGGGCGCAGGGGGCATGAAGAAGTGGGGGTCTGTGCCGTCAGCCAATGACAGACACGACAGGCATGACCAGGGGAACGTTGTAAACAGGTTAGAGATCTGCGCGCTGCTCAACTGTCTCGCATTCAGTTTTAGTATGTTCTGTTCCAATTCTGTGTGCATATGGTTATTCCCCGATTCAGAGATGTATGACACCTGTTTGTGGCAAGATACAGCCTAGCCTGCATGCCTTCATTGCACTTACAATGTATCTCTTGCTTTGTCTCTGGCCTCGGTGTGACCAGGTAGATTTGTCTCTTAACTCCTCTCCAGCTTCACGCTTCTTTACGCTTCCTTCACACTCGCATCGCTTCATATGTTTTGAAATCAAATCTTCAAAAAATGTATGTTAATTTAATTTCTTTAATTTGTTAATTTCTTTAATTTGATATTTCTGTATTTATATTAATTGATCGATTGAGTGCAGGTGTTTTAAGTGCAGCGTAGTTGCCTGCTACTTTCATAGACAGACATGGTGAAAATGTGCTTGGTTTCATGTTCAATGAAGGCATGCTCGGAGCATGCATTCGATGCTTGGAATGTCTGCTTGCAACTCTACTAGTACTAGTACTCTGCCGCATGCTACTTTTGGCCTCATTGTTGCCTATTTGAGGTCTCGTTGTGACCTCGGAAAGGTTGTGCCTCGCCTGAGCTGGCAAGGCTCGCACTCGCAGGTTCACTGGAGGAAGTTGGGGGGTAGTAGTCTCTGATGCCGTTCATGACATGAACCGTGTCATACATTGTCTGAATGATGATTAACAATTTACAGCTAGTGACACTTGTATTTTTAACAGCCTTGCTTGTAGCATCAGGGTTTCGTAGTTTCAGTACCGATTATGAGGTGTTTGAACGTCGGCACGGGCCTTACCATCTCGACGCCTAAACCATTGGACCACAGCGCTATAGCTCACTTGTTTTAGACAGGTGAGCTTATAGTCCGGGCACTGTGTCTACCTGGCGTGCAGTGGCAGGTCATGCGCGTAGACACACTGTGTGCGTGCTCAGTGGCAGGTCATCCGTGTCTGAGGACTGCAGCTCAGGGGAAGGGAGTGCCGCAGTTAAGTCTGGGGCATCAACCTCAAGCAGGGAGAGCCAGTCCCCAAGTCTTGAGGTCAAAAGGGGGAGCCGGCCCCCAAGTCTTGAGGCTACCAAGTGGGATGCTGCTATACCCCCCGCCGCCTTGAGCGCCGCGCAGAAACTAGACCGGTAGCCCGCAAATATATCCTCTAAATATATCCAGAAGTATGTGCCCCTTGATGTGGCTACTGGCTAGGCCTTTATATTAAACAAAATATTTCGTGCATCTGTGCAGTATATAATTTAATGATTGTATGCGCCAATATATGTATATGCAAAGCACATTTGGACTAGATCCGATCATCGTCTGTAATGGGTACGGTTGAAAATTGTGATTTTATGAGTTACGATGACTTCACAAAATAATGTAATGTCTATTTGGAATAATACTTAATCTTACCGGTAGGCCTACCACTGTATTCTGTTATTCTTAACGTGCTGCTTACATATTAATGTGTTTGTGTATTCAAGTGATCATGCTTACTTTATTCATTTTCTATCTAACTTTCGTTAAATTTCTACTTAAACAAGTTTAGCTCACTTAAGAAACTGTGATTTTTTCCTAGTTCATTTTGCAGTTCTTAGCCTATAAAAAATGGATAGGAATTTGGTATAATTTTACATATTTTGATTTCAGTTCTTTTGAACTGTTTCCACCCGCAGTTTGACTTAATTTCTTCAGTTTGTTTTGGTGCCCAGTTAACCATTTTTATTTTTGTTTGAATTTCGTTTAGTGAAGCTTAGCAAAAATAAGATGCACATTAAAATTGTGGCTTCACATGTGTTGTATACTATGAAATAGTAACATCAATAGTGATAATAATTCTCTAGTTCTATTGATGCTATATATGATTTTATGATTTAGCGGTGTGCGACATTTGAGTAACTTAGTAACTTGTCTCTGTTAGAAACTTGTGTAGGCTGTATTGATTCTGTAGTCTCGCTAGGTCCGCATGTTTGTGTGCACGTATGGCTGCATGTCTGTGTGCATGCATGGCTGCTTGTGCGCTTCTCTATAGCCGTAGTGGATCACTCACTGCGCTCTCTCTCTCCAAGTCAGCGTCATCAGGTCTGACTTCATCGAATCAACGGTAACTACTGATGGATCCAAATGACAAGGCATTTCATGTTTGTTATCGAAAAGCTCTATTATTTGTTCTGTTACATATTTATGTATGTCTGGGCAATTCAACAAGCAATGTAATGGCATTGCTAAATTGACTATTTCAGATAACGTTACGTCATGATGACAGCCACAGACAGACACACAGACACGCAAACATTAATTGAGTGAGATAATCTGTTATGTTCTTCTATTGTTTGAGAGTTTGTCATCGTATTGCGAATTGAGCACAGAGCACTGCTTGTGTCCAGTGTGGGAGCAGTGGGCACGCGAGAGTCAACCTTTGATTCAGGTCTGTTAAACAAATATCTTGCTCTCTACAACCCTCCTTATATGCTACAGTTCATAGTATAGTATATGTGCTATTAATATGTATATAGCATATGTTGTAGTATATGTAGTCTTTGTGCTACACACGGTCCCTAAACTACAAAAAACAAACAATATGTAGGATAGTATATGTATTTTATGAGTTTATATACACTGCAGTCAGTATATGCTGGACTGGATATGTGTGGACTGTAGCATGGCATTGCATGGGCTATATATAAATCTTTTATTCACCATCAAGACAGAACACAATGAAGAAATAGAAACTTAAATAAACGCACAGTTGAAGTGCGAGCTAAATTTTGGTGAAATTCACAACATCAGGTGATAGCATTCACACAATTAGCGAAATAGTCATTGATGATACGTGACGAGTAGAGCACTAATGACTGCGTTGATATACATCCCATACAATGCTACATCCATACATGCTACTTTCCATACATTTATGCTGCAGCTGAGGGTTGCCTCAAGTTCTACTTGCGTGGCCGAGCGCTCAGCCTGTATGCACCGGGGGCCGTGTCCACTCAGTCTCACACCCCCACCCCTGCTCCCCCCGCCAGACTTGCTCTCGAGTGGGTGTATCCTTGCTGCTATAGGCCTATAACCGTAACTCTGTGGATTTGTTTTTGCTTGTATAATCAAACCCTAGCCCAGTGGGTGTGTCCTTGCTGATACAATCTCAACCGGTGACAGTGTGTTCATGCTTGTATAACCCCAACCATCACCCTGTGGATTTGTCCTTGTCTCCAATAGTTCTTCACTTGACTCCTTTGTTTCAAAAAATTGATTGGCATCAATGTTACAATGAGCGTCACGTCTGCTCAGCTGCTTAGCGATGAATGTTGTGCGAGTGCTCCATGCGTGACCCCAGTACTCTGAGTTCACGCGGGGTCATGAGGGGCTATGAAGGGTCACGAGTCCAAGTTACATGATTCAAATGGCGCCCCTAGCTGGCGTTAGTGTTAGATGCTGATATTACTTTAGTTGTGCAATGAATGATCGGTCTAGTACGAGTTGAATGAAACAACTAGAGTGGTGGTTAGAGCCATGACGCCAGCGCTAGCTACGGGTGCCGATGAGTTGTAGACAACAACTAGAGTAGTTAGACCGTGACACGAGCTCTAGCTATGGGTACCGGGGTCGAGACGCGCGCAGCAACGTGGTGCTGCTGCCCACGGGGGAGGTGCTGTACTTTGTGGCGGCGGTGGCCGTGCTGCTCAACCCTGAGGAGCACTCCCAGCGCCACTACCTCGGACACACCGACGACATCAAGTGGTCTGTTGCTCTAGCCTCGCCTGGCCTTAAGAGCACTTTAAGTTATAATCAAAGATCTATGAATAAGTGGATATCGCATGAGTCATCACCTGCAGTCAGCGCAGGCTAGACTCGTGTGACGCCTATATGAAATGATACGCTGGTTGGCAAAACATATAAAATGATCGTAAACTATAAAATTCAAAACCCTAGAATATAAGCTAGGCCTACATCCTACACTTGAATGGATAGGCCTACACATAATATAATTATTATAGGTCTATACAGCGTTAGAAGAATAGCGCCTATAAGTTCAATTTAAGTGTCTATAGTTGATGACTGGACGTAGTTAACCTAATTGTTATGAATGATCTTAAGTAGAATTTTTTCTGAATTATATCTAATAAAAAACTTAATTAAGATTTATGAGTAAACGTGAGCGCGCATAGAACCAATGTTTTGCCCACCATGACATCATTTTCAATTTTTGGGATTCTAGCTTCCAATTCGACGACTCGTGCTGTGTCCATTATTTTATATGTCATTGGTTATAATACTTTAAAGTTGACCGTCAGCGGCTGCTCTCCTTGACTTTCTGTCCACATTCTTTCTGCTCTAGTCCTCTAACTGATATTTCTGCCTGTCAGCATGGCTCTCAGTGTGTCATCCACCTTGGCTGTCAGTCCGTCAGCATGCTGTCAGTGTGTGTGTCAGCTTAGTTGTCAGTGTGTGTGTGTGTTGGCATAGCTGTCAGTATGCTGTCAGTGTGTGTGTCAGCATGGCTGTCAGTGTGTGTGTCAGCATGGCTGTCGATGTGTGTCAGCATGGCAGTTCACCCAGACAAGGTGACGGTGGCAACAGGACAGATGGCAGGACATGACAAACGTGAAGGAAAGGTGAGCAGTACGGTACTGCGGATTGAAGGGTGCGCTCTATTGCTACCCTGACGTTAACCAGGGGCTTCATTCACCAAACGAACATTTCTAAGATTTTTACTACAAATTTTGTTAATTAGATCTGTCATCAACAGATTTTTACGGAACATTATGATGTCGACATTTGGTCTGTTGCGCGAACTTCAAACAACAAGCAATAAGATTTTCCTAAGAGTTGTTTTGGACAGTCTAACGACTTAGCTGTATGTTATAAGATGCTGAGCATTGTGAAAGCGACCCCAGAACTCTAGGAGCATCTTGTTGACAGTTTTTTTGCTTGTGTTCATTGATGCTTTCATCTACTTCTCTCTACATATTCTTCCTTCTTGTTGCATCTCATCATTATTTGAGATCGGTAGCTGTGTTGCTATCGAGCATTGTCCTTCTATGTCACATGTGTATCTATTCTTGTTGCAGTCTCTGCTCTCTGCCTAGCTTCACAATCTTCATGATCTCTGCCTAGCGTTACATTCTCTATGCCCTCTGCCCAGTCTCACATTCTTTATGCTCTCTGCCCAGCCTCACATTCTCTATGCTGTCTGCCCAGTCTCACAGTCTCTATGCTCTCTGCCCAGCCTCACATTCGCGTGTGGAGCTCTATCAGTCTCGTCACGCTCAAGGTCATTGGAGGCGCTGACTTTGAGCGCTCAGTCGCCTGCGTCGCATTCTCCAAGATGGTGAGTACATAATTACTGTGTGGCTGGGTGTGTGAGCAAGGGTTGCTGCATGGCTGGGTGTGTGAGCAAGGGTTGCTGCATGGCTGGGTGTGTGAGCAAGGGTTGCTGCATGGCTGGGTGTGGGAGCAAGGGTTGCTGCGTGGCTGGGTGTGTGAACAAGGGTAGCTGCATGGCTGAGTGGGTGAGCAAGGGTTGCTACATTGCGGGATGTGTGAGCAGGGTTGCTGCATGGGGGGGGTGTGGGAGCAAGGGTTGCTGCATGGTGGGGTGTGGGAGCAAGGGTTACTCTGTTAGTGAGTTGTTGTACACTGGCTGCACATCTGGATCTGGTTGGTAGTGAGAGTTGTTGTCGTTGTAGTTGTTGTTGTTATAATTGTGCATCAGTAAGTACTTGGCCGAGTCTGCTGCGCTTTACTACCCTATTTTGCGTTTAAAGATTCCTCGCTGCTTTGTTGATGTTTACCAACTTTATTTTTACTATATTTTTACTTTGTTTATTGGTTTACCATTAACACACACACTTATTCTCGCACAGTGTGGTTGTACCAGTTGTATAATTTTAGCGTAGTTTGATTTATTTCTGTCTTCTGACAAATAACCACACATACAAAGTGGGCCAAAAAACTGATACGCGATTATTTTTCATGCATAACTATCACAATTTTTATCCAACGATGGTCAAATTTTGCACAGAATACTAGCTATCTATTTTCAAAAATTTTGTCAAGTTTCATTAAATTCTGTCCATTAGTTCCAAAGTTATGAGCTTTTGAAATTGACTTGTCTGATATCTTGGTGTAAAAATTGGACAAATTGACGCTTTCATGGATACATAACACAACTTTTTTATAATGATGACCAAGCTTTGCACACATAAATATCCATCCATTGTTGATGTCTTTGCTAAATTTTATGTAACTCTGTTACATAGTTTCAGAATTGTGAACCTTTTAAATTTACTTGTCCGCATCTTAGTTTAAAATTTACTGTTGCTTGATTTACTCATTCTTTGGCCTATTTATGCTAAATGTGCAGCTTTTCAACTTTTTCTCTGTTTCTAAAGTCAGTTTCATCACTCAGCAATCATATTCAATTCATATTCAACAATTAGAATATGAATTGTTACTTAGCCAAAATCATTGCATGATAAGCACTGGCAATTACCAGTCAATCTGTTGCATTTTTACACTAAGGTATCAGAAAAGTCTATTTCAAAGCTCATAACTTTGGAACTATTGCACAGAATTTAATCAAACTTGCCAAAACTGTTGAATCTGTGCAACATTTGGTCATCGTTGGGTAAAAATTGTAATAGTTATACATGAAAACAATCGTGCATATTAACACATCTGTAGCTATGACCCAAGTGTGTGACAGGATGGGAGACAGGTGTTGGTTGCTATGTCGACGTGTCTTTGTGGCAGGATGGAGGGCAGGTGTTGGTTGCTATGACAACGTGTCTCTGTGGCAGGATGGAGGGCAAATGTTGGTTGCCGTGGACGATGCCAATGAACACGTTGTGTCAGTGTGGGACTGGCAGAAGGGCGACAAGGGTCACAAGCTCTGCGAGACTAAGGTAGGTGGGGCCTAGTTTGATTGACAAAGGTCATTTAGAATTGTACCTTGTAAGGTTAATGGAGGCATGGCTTAGATTGATTGATAACGGATATAAGTTCTGCAAGGCTGAGGTGAGACCTAGCTGTGCAGAATTGCACTAAGCCAATGCTTGTGTGCAGAGTTGCACTATGAGGGTGCTTGTGTGCAATTCCACTGAGCCGGAGCTTGTGTGCCGAGTTGCACTGAGCCGGTGCTTGTGTGCAGAGTTCCACTGAGCCGGTGCTCGCTGTAGAGTTTCACCCGTGTGAGCCGAACTCCTTCGTGTCGTGTGGCAAGGGACAGATCTGCTTCTGGTCCGTGGAGGGCTCCTCTCTCTCCAGGAGACTGGGCGTCTTTGAGGTCAGGTCGACTGAATGAGCTGTGAGGTCAGGTTAACTGAATGAGCTGTGAGGTCAGGTCAACTGAGTTAGCAGTGAGGTCAGGTTAACTAGTGAGCTGTGAGGTCAGGTCAACTGAGTGAATGGTGAGGTCAGGTTAACTAGTGAGCTGTGAGGTCAGGTCAACTGAATGAGCTGTGAGATTATGATTGGTTGTGTAATGAAGGCCTGTGATTGATTGTGTCATTGTTGTGCACTGAATCCCTGTGATTGGTAGTGTAATGAAACCTTGTGATTGGTTGTGTAATGCATCTCTGTGATTCGTTGTATAATGAAGCCCTGTGATTGGTTGCAGAAGCATGACAAGCCTAAGTATGTGACATGCATCACTTTCTCAGAGAGTGGAGACGTAATATCTGGTGACTCGAATGGCAACATCTTTGTGTGGGGCAGGGGTGAGTCCTACTCCCTGCGTTCTTGATGTGGGGCAGGGGTGCATCCTACCCTCTAACCCTAACTAACCCTAACCCCCATCCCCTTCACTCTGTTGCACTCCCACTCTCAGTGTTATTGTACACAGTGAGCCCATTGTCGATTTTTGTTTGGGTTAGGTCTGTGCTGCTTGTGATGTATAACAACTGTATAACCCACTCCAGTGAGGGAGACAGTTTGAACGTTTTGAAGTGTGGACTAAAGATGATGTCACGGATGACGTCACTGAACGCCAAAACAAACTCTGAATCAATTGTTATTTTTATTATTACAGTGAGGCGCTGAGGTGTAGTGGTTAAGGCTTCGGACAAAGCGTATAGAGTACCTAGGTTCAAGTCCTCGCCGGCAACTATGAAACCATGTGTTACAGGCCCTTTAACCCTAACCCTAACAAGGCTGTTAAACACATAAGTGTCGCTAGCTGCCAACCCTGTGTCAGATTCATTATTTATTTGGCTGGCGCAAGGAAGGGAATCCGGCCATAAAAACCCGGCTCCAACAGGCCTCATCATGGCGCAAACGTCTAAACCTTTGTGAAAACATGGATATTAACAGAATAGGCGAAAAAAATTAGAGAGAAAAAAGGCAGCTAGGAGCCTGTTAGAGAAGATTTAAGATGTTAGGCGCAAATCAGTGCGAGCATTGAGATGATAAAAGACGATGCGGGAGAGAAGTTGTTAACTATGGAAATTAGGGAATGGATATAAATGCTTAATTATTATAGTAGTTTAGATAATTTTAAATTACAAGTTTCTGAAGTTGAAACTGATGAAAACTGACTACTTTGCTGACCACTGTGCTGACAGGAACTTGGCCATCAACATAAGATGTTAGACGGATGAATGCGCTTGCAATGTTTATGGCAGATTTGATTTTAACGCGTTTGTTGACTGTCTATCTCTATGATTGTCTATATGTCTGTCCATCTGTTTGTCAGGCAGGAACAAGGTGCAGCAGGCCCTGACAGGTGCTCACGAGGGGGGGGTCTTCTCCATCTGTGCCCTAAAGGATGGCTCTCTCGTGACGGGGGGCGGCAAGGACCGATGCATCCTCCAGTGGGATAGCTTGTACAGGAAGACTAGCCAGGACTACGAGGTGGGTGAGGGTTGGTGGGGGGTAGGTTAGCGTTAGGGTTGATTGGTGATAAGTTAGGGCTAGGATTGGCTGAAGATAATCTTGGGTTAGGGTTAGTTGGAGATGAGTTAGGGTTAGGGTTAGTTGGATGTAGGTGGGGGTTAGGGTGCCAGGTAAATGAGCGCCAGGCCTTGTGACGGATAAGCAAACTGTTCATCGTTTACCGTTAATATTGTAGTTGTGTTGTAGATTTAATTTGAAGTATTGAATTGTATGTATCTTAGATCGTAACAGAGTATGAGCTGGTGTGCAGCTAGAGCCTGGATAAATTTGGACTGGTGTGCAGTTAGATCCTGGATAAGTTTCATCGGCGTGTGACTAGATCCTGGATCAGTTTGGGCTTGTGTGTGACTAGATTCCGGATCAGTTTGGGCCGGTGAGAATGCTGAGTCAAGGCCGAGGCAGTCAGCTGCTGGTGGGGACGACCAAGAACTGCATCCTGCAGGGGTCGCTGGAGCTCGGCTTCACGCCTCTTGTGCAGGGTCACCAGGACGAGCTGTGGGGCCTCGCCGTGGCGCCCTCACAGAGTCAGTTCCTCACGGCCGGCTACGACAAGCTGTTGTGTCTGTGGGACACCCTTACACACTCAGCCATCTGGACCAAGGAGATGCCTGTATGCTCACCCCTACCTGACCCTCTTTACTGACCCTTGTCTAACCCTTACCCTGTACGCTAACCCAGACTCTACCCCTGTATGCTGACCTCAACGCTATCACTCTATGCTGCTCCGACTCTACCCCTGTACAGTAACCCCTTGTATCCCCCACCCCCTACTAATCCTGCATGCTGACCCCATGCACTCCTAATTCTAACCCATCCAGTTTGTATATGACTGGCATCACGCTGTGTACGACTGCTGTCACGTTGTGTAGGACTCTCACCCTGTGCTGTCACGCTGTGCAGGACAGCTGTCATGCGGTGAGGGTGCACCCTGAGGGCGTGCAGGCCGTGGTCAGCAGCACAGCCTCGCGCTGGTACGTCCTTGACCTCGCCACCAGGGAGCTTGTCGCCTCGCACTCTGACTCCAGCGAGCGCATCGAGTGCTTCGAGTTCTCTCCTGGTACCCCTCACCCCTCTCTTGTCTCCCGGTTCCATCACTTGTTTCCGTGTACCCCTCTCTTGTCTTCCGGTTCCCTCACTTGTCTTCCGGTACCCCTAAATGATCTTCCATTATCCGTCAGTGATCTCCAGTTGCACACCTCAGTTATCTTCCTTCATTTCTCTCCCGGTACCCCTCATCCCTCTCTTGTCTCCCGGTACCCCTTCTTTTCTCCTGGTACCCTTCACTGCTCCTCTAGTAGTTGCTGTGTGTATGTATGCAGCATGTATAAGTCAAAAGGTATAATGTACACTCAATTGTGATAAAGCTATGTTGAACATCTCTGTGTGTCACTCTCCTAGCACTCTGTGTGTGTCACACTGTTTGTGTGTCTGTGTGTAGCGTTGTGTGTGTCACACTGTGTATGTAGCGCTATGTGTGTGTGTGTGTGTGTGTGTGTGTGTGTGCGTGCGTGCGTGC
>JAQIWG010005591.1:0-14344 GCA_034695025.1 Chamaedrilus cognettii | reverse complement strand
CGCCAGTGTCTTTAGTCAGTACCGCTGCTCATTATAGGAAAACAGTAAACCATGCAAAGAGAACATTGTCAAGGATCCCATTATTTCCATCGAATAAAGCGACACGACAAAAACGCGAAAAGGCCGATATGAGTCAGTTTTATTTCTCAGCGAATCCTCCAGTAATTCTTCTCCGGAAGCCTTGAATGGCTCATTAATTGCAGGCCGTCTCATTGTCGTTTGTAGATTTAAGACTGCTTTAAAACAGCACGCACGCGCCAGCGGGTCACAATGGAAATATTATTACAGGCATTAGGCTAGGGCAACAATTTAATAAATTTCAACTTCTAAATTAGGCTAATACTGTTAACGGCCTTCAAAACTGACTATGGGCTTAGCTCAATACTGATATTGAAAGATAGGATGCGGCCGTGCTTGGTCGGCATAATATCATTCTCTCGGCTTATTGTTGGTTATAATCAAACGACTGGTTCACAAAGGGTGCTAAATTTAATGCGTGTTTTTGAATGGAGTTAATTGTTTCTCTGCGACATTAGGACGGATGTTGAACACAAACAAACAACGACTGCTTCACTGAAGTTAGGTGGTGTGTCGGAAACAACTTTGAGTGATAACTTTCGTGCGTCACTGGTACTTTGCAAAAGTTTCATGAGCGATTGTCTTTAATTGTTTGTGTAACTTGTAGTAAAGCAGGTGCTTTGTTAACTAGCACGGTCTTATTTGACTTGGGTGCCTATCGTGTGAATTAAGCTCAAACTTTATCTACGAGTAATTCAAGCATTGTTAAAGCTTCCTATGCGTACCGATATAATATGCAAAATGCGATGCGACGCTCGATTCAACCGGGTTATCATTATTTTATTTAAGCGGCTGAATGTCTTTGATTGCACGAATGAATGCACGAATGATTGCACGAATGAATGCATGCCTCATGCATGTACATCTACATGTAGACCTGCCTACAGTATATGCTGTAGGCTTATGGGCCAATGGCTGATGAATGTCATGCTTGATTTAGCCTACATTGAGTCTAAGGTCACGCGTACAATCTGAATTTGTTATTGGTCTAAAGTATTCTCCTCATCGCTTCTGAATGTTGCTAGTTATAGCGATATCACGAAAGTTCAAACTGAAAACTTCAGTTCAGAATTCAATGGTTTTAGCTGTGTCGAATACTAGGCCTAAATCTGCAGACTATGAGTAATCTATGGCTTCGAATTAATTGACGAGAACACATCCATGGCACCCCGTGCAGGCCGTGGAACAAAGAATCGACTTGCAGCCAGAGATCCCCGAGCGTGCCTAAGAAGGCGACTAAAGAAGGGGGAGCGGTTCTGTGCCGGTGTCGACGCCGGATCTCTTGTACGAACCGGACTGCAGTATAATAGTCTTTGTGCTACACACGGTTCCTAAACTACAAAACACGCGCAATATCCATGGCCTTACTGAGCCGACATGGCCCCTAGCCAAGTAGTGTATGATCAATGTGTCCCAAACTCGCTGCCAAATTCTGTTCTCTGATAAACTTCCAGATTTCTCGGCGCAGAGCGCGCGGGTGCCAAGAGTGCTATAGCTGGAACAATGCATAGTATTAGCTTTGCGCCGAACTTCTTTATGAGTCTCGCAAGAGGGGGTTCGCGAATAAATTTCGTCTGCGACGACACTGCCAAAGGCGAATAAATCAAAATAGCGTCTCATGAACGGCGCGGTTTGGATGGAAGAAAAGGCCTGAATGGTGTTGTCGGGGGGAGGGGGGCGGGCGGGGTCCGAGTTGAAGCTCAAAAAGCCGACCCCCTACCCTAGCTCCATAAAAAAATAATGAGTCTTTGTAACGTCGGCAATTTTTGTAAGGGAGGGCGAATCTATATCGTGAAGTCGGATTTTTGGAATGAAGTCGGGTTGCGGTTGAGGCGTATAACCAATGGCTGCTGCAATTACTCTTTCGGTTTCTATCGAACTTATGATTCCTCGGATCCGACAGCATAATGAGTGCTAATATAATTTCATCATCCCGTTGTCGTCTCTATATAGGCATTGGAGCACTAGCTTACGCGAATGCTGCCATTTCCCTGACGGTATAGGCTACCTGCTACAATAGTAATTAACTACAACCAATTGCTGCAATTGCTTTGTTGATTTCGTCTAGCCTTGAACGTGACTTGAACTCGAATGTTGAGATTAAACTTAGTTGTCGTTTTTGAAGAGTTCTTAATACACAAAATGGTATTAGGATTATATTCACTTTATTTGCGCATGAATTTCATTCTTAAATTAAAAGTCGAGTAGGCCTAATTAAAATTCTGTTACCCATATATTTTATGTACAGAGTCAAAAGTGTAAACACAAGTAAAAAATGTTTCAATCCTTTCAAAATGTCGCCGTCAATATTAAGCGCTTGGATCGTTGGAAAAATCGCACACTCATAAATATTAATTAATGTCGGAGAGGCGTTTCAGAATTCGACACCAGCAATTTTTGAAAGTGATTAAGAAAGTGAGTATATTTCGTGACACCAGCAGTTTCATGGCTATGTTGCCCCCATCCCTCCGTTTGCTAGTATCTTTGCGACGGGTATTAGCCTAACCACACAAAATTGTTGACACCATTACTATTATCGATTTCTCTAGACGAATTTGTTTTAAATGTATTTTCCTAATACCCGGCACAATATTTGTTTAGAACTTTTTGCTTGATACAAACACGGAGTTTTATATTTTCTTCACTTTGTTAATACCTTGACCTTTTATACCCGTTTTAAATCTCAGAGTCGAATTCAGAGCTTGGTTCTAATCACTGTCAAAAGCTTCAGTTAATGAACAGCTCGCAGTCTGGATGAATGTTGCAGCCACTCGGTTACTTTTTTATTCTTACATCATGGTGATGGTGAAATCGAATTGAATTGAATTGAATGGTGAATATAGGCCCACTTAAGTAAATTTCCGAATGTGAGTTCAATTTTCTGCAATAAAATTTGACAATCTGCGGAAATATTTTCCTAACGTCGAAGCCTTGGCCCTGTCGGCCTGTGTGCTGTGGTTTCTAAATATTTTTATGTCGTTTATTCATTGCATCTAGTCGAATAATACAGTTGCAGGGAACAACAGTTCGTTGACTTGTATCAAACAGTCGTTAAGACTCAGTTCAAGCTTGAAACAGATAATCTCTAACAATCTAATAATATTGTAACATTGTTATTTGTCTTTAAGCTAACTTGACTGAGTGGACCGTTTCATCAATATATTTGAGCTATTATTACATTATTATATTGCTGAGAAATTGACATAATAATATGTGTATCGAAAAAATACGGTTATACATAGCATATGTTTACTTATTTAAGGCTTTTTATTGTGTTTGATGTTGTGTGCATGTGTGTGTTCTGTCTGCTCTTTTGGGTGAATTAAAAGATGTTAATTTATATCATATCACACACATATCATTAACCACATATGCATTGTAACCACATAAGGCCCTGGAAATTTAGTTGTAGCCAGTGCAAAAATGGAATGAAAACCGATAGAGAGATATTGCGGGGAAAAATGGGTCATATCCATTAGGAATAACGATTTGAGTTCTCATAGATTCTTAACGTCAGGTTTCGTGTTACATAGGCTAGATGTAGATGTTGCTGAAGTGCATCAGGGAGACCGTGAATCACACAATACATGTCATGACATTTGCGCTGTTAAAAAGATCGTCGCCTTTGTAGGAATGGCTGTAAGGGCATATTCGTATCTGCTAGCGATAGGCCTATATCTCTTAGCATCAGTTTAACAAGAATACGCTACAATCCTATAATCGTCTATAAGCAAACGTTGGTTTGCCCAGATTTGCAGTAGCCTACATCTAGCAACTGTTTCTTGCTTTACTTCTGTACATGCACATGAATAAACCTTTAATAACCAGCACCTTCAAAGGCTATTTTGACTCCTAATATAGTCCTACGCCTGTGTCTACTTTCGCCAAAATTAAACACTTTCGTGAGCGACGACTCAAATCTTGCACGCCACCCGGCGTCAGCTTCGCTGTTGACATCCAAGCAGCTTTGTCGCTAAACAATGCGACTTCGCCACAGGTGGTCAGCCAACAAGCACTGACCGCTCCAACACTCCAATTAGAGAGATGCTGACCCGTAATGTAACTACGGGGACCAACTGTGACGCTCGTTTCGCTGCATGCTCGCAGACAATTGAACCGACTTAGCGCTTCCGGTCTCCATGGGCAGTACACGATAGGGCACTGGCACGCGAACTGCTTCACTTCATAGAGTTTTTGTTCCGTTTGAAACCCACTAATGGCCTGTAAACGAGGGGATAAAAGTAGGCCTGCGACTGGTGTAGCGCAGTGCTTTGATTTTCTGATTTGCGAGCTAAAGGCGACGTGAAGTTTTGTTGCAAGTGTTGAGCAGGGCTTCCGAAAGGCTCTTTTCTGGCGTTCAGACGCCAAGGCCCGTGCGTTTTGTGATCTCGAGGCGTCAGGGTTTCATTTTCTGGCGTCGCAGCCAGGGGCGCACCAAAACGTAATTGTTATAGCCTACACATCATGAGATTATGGTGGAAGGCTGCAGAAATTCTTCGCAGCAAAATAACTAATCCATCCCCAGAGTCTCCTTTCTCGTTTTCTCCCCTTTCACTGCAGGGGCAACGTCGCTGCTGCTCTACTGCACAGCCTAGTCAATCGGTTAGCACTAAGCAGAGCCCGAGCTATGAACAGCGCGCTGCTAGATTGGAAAACAATAAATTTTGATCGGCTGGATTTGGAATTACGGAATTGAATAATTAAGCAGAATTGCATATTATATTGTCAGGCCCAACAGTAGAGTTCGATGTAGGCCAATAAATTATAGACAAACACACATAAATGGAAGGTGTGTTATTCTGGCGCTTCAAAAACTATTTAACGTTCAAGAATCACAATACAGTATACGATCGTGCGCCATTACGATAGCCTAGTATTCACTTTAGAGATTTCTTGGCCTCGAAGCAAGGATGAAAATCGGCGCGAGTAGCCGATGATCCCCTGACGATCACATCCCACGCGCATTGTAGGCTTGCAAGTTACGAGCCAATAACGTGAGCGATAATTGCGCGTCATAGCACATGTCACCAGCGCGCATTTGGGACACAATCGATTCAATTTGCCTCGTCCTGTCACTCTTCTCTGCTTTCAACGCTATCGGAACAGAAGTGTTCGAAGGGAAGGGGGTGTGGGGTGGCGTCGATCCGTTTTAATAGCAAATGTCTCCTGATGGTTAAGATCTTTTTTTCACTCCCGTTTGACTTATTTTGTGACAACAACGCGCGTCGTATAGACGCGCAAGCCACATTTTCACGTGGCTTGACTTTTTGGTCGATTTTGACATCGGGTCATCTTTTTGTGCTACCGCAAAAATTAAGGAATTTAGCCTACGCTTTTGGGTGATCCGTACGAATTAGGCAAGATTTTATTTTAAATCGATAGCTCTACGTGCCCGCCACCCCCAACCCCCTTCGCCAGTGCATGGTTTGCGCCACAACTGACCGTGAGATGAATAGAATTCCCGTCGACACACTGTCCGCGCAATGTCGGCACATCAACAGCAGCTCGGAAATGGGGGATGTGGGGGGGGGGGGGGGGTGTTGCGGAATACAATGTAAAACCTCATTCCCAGTGACGTCATTTGACGCAGAAACGAAGTATAAATCCGTCATTATTATTATTCATGATGCGAGCGGATTTTCCGCGTTGAGAAGAGAACACGTTCGATAGCAATTCTTATAGGATCAAAGAATCTGTTTTTAGGAGATTGACCTATTCGAATGAAAGAAAAAATGATAGAATTAAGGCCTAGCGGCAGTCTTGTTACCCGTACTCTTCAATGCAGCTAGATCCAGCTCTGCAACAGTCATCCTATTGGTGCAGCAGCATTCTCGCCTATAATCCAGATTCAAGCTCGCGATAATTAGGCTGTACGGACGGTTGATCGGCTGCGTGGGATGGACACACGCTGATTTCATTTGGATTGCCTGCTGCTGCTGCTGCTGCTGCTGCTGCTGCTGCTGCTGCTGCTGCTGCTGCTGCTGCAGCCCGCCACTATAACGTGGGTTGGTCACGTGGGCTGATCACGTGGATTAGTCACATGGTCCGGCACCATCCTGCAGTAGGATGGCTAGTTAGCGTCGTTTGTGTTGGGATTATCATTAGCTAATTTGTTTTATTCGATAGCAGATCTGCATAATAAAATAATTGATACGAAAATAGAAAAGATATACACGCGCTCATGGGCCTAGTTAGCTCTTCATTGCTTATGATCATTGACAGCACCGTTGATCGGCATGCTTAGGCTTTGAACAACGATATTTAGGTACAATCGTCTTTAGTAGCCCGCACGTGTGCAAACTGCAAAGTAAAAGATTATAGTGCGTGAGAAATTATCAGTTCTATAATAGTCGTTTGGCTTTCAGAATGACCTATCTGAAGTCTATCAGATTTTAAAAATAACAATATCTTCGATTTAAAGTAAATTTTGCCTACTGCACTATTTCATCAAAAAGTATGATTGTGATATTAAATTTAGCTACAGACTGAAATAATAGCCCACCAGACAGAACTTTGCGCACATGGTGTTGTTCCCTTTACGTTATTTCTCACTTATTTATTGCACTCGTTCCTTCATTTGTCAAGACATAGCATAATGACGCACTTCTCTTGCTCATTTCAGATTATATTACCACAACCATAGTCCTCAATCGGCTTTAAAAACAGTCGCATCTGGTCACTCCACTCCTCTCCATTCCTCCAGCGATGTTTGCTCAGATCCTTTTTCTCCTTTTCGCAGCCCACTCCTCCCCCTTCCTCCATGCCGTCTCCGCCACGCCCTCCGCCTCCCCTTGCCCCAACTCCCTCTCCCACCGCAGCTGCCGCCTCTGTGGGGACCTCTTCAGCGAGCTCCAGCCGACGGACTGCTGCGGGGACCCGGTACTGGGCGCTCTCTGCCAGTCCTTCATCCAGAGCCTGAGCGCCAACGACAAGCGCTACTTTGTGGGGAAGAGAAACAGCGGAGGAGCGACTCACGGAAGGGTGGAGCTGGGCAAGAAGAACCGCAACACGTTCCTCGGGAAGAGGTTCCTTGACGAGGTAATGAGAGCCTAAGCTCTCTCTCTACTTGAGAGTTTATTAAGGAGAGTTAATTAAGGACTGTGCAAAGGCCTCGGCTTTACTATGCAAAGAACCGTTCCCCCTTCTTTAGTCGCCTTTTACTACTCGCCGGGGTAGCTCTGGGCTGCAAGCCAATTCTGTGTTCCCCGGCGTGCAGGGGTGTGGGGTATAGCAGCCTAAGTTGCTATTATCGTAGCATTTGTACATTTCGTATTGTTGGTGATCTGTGATTTATCGATTGATCTGAACCATTGAACGTTGAATTGATATGAAGGGTATTTTAACTGGCTTTTGATGTAATTTATACCGTTATATAGGGAGAGTTTGCAACGAGCATTTTAGGAACTAACGCGTCATTTCGCAACATCGATGAGTTTTCTGTGTCAATGCTTTAATACCTCATTGGTTCTGTTCCACTATGATGAAAAAGGCTTCAAAATAGCGCCATGCCAGAGAGGCTCGTCGATGCTCGCTGAGTATCGAGGAGGAGGCTGGAGTGGATGCTTTGCTAAGCAAAGTCGCAGTCGCAAAGTCGCAAATTCGTAAAGTGAATTTTAACTCAAATATCTTACTAGGGGCTAAGAATGACAAGTGCAAAGCCTGGACAACGTAAGAGCGTCTGGAGTGTCGCAACGAGCGCCTGTCTGTTCAGATTATGAACAGGTTTCCGTGTTCATATAACATGCTGTACAATTATGCTGTGTCTTCGTATAAAAGATTTTTTGGGGGATTTGAGGCTGTGTACGGGAACGATGAGGATGCCTTGGCTGATGGAGGAGCCGTGGACGGCCTGATGACGTCGGCCAAGCGGCAGAGGAACAACTTCCTGGGCAAGCGCGTCGTGAGGAGCGCGGAGCAGCAGCGGCCGCTGCGTGATGAGGGGAGAATCTCGAGGCTCATCAAGCAGTTTGTTAACAAGCTGGCTGCTGAGCTGGTCCTCGAGAAAGCTTCAGAGTACAGCGACGGCGCGGGGGCTGCTGGTGGGGTACAGGACGGAGTGGAAGTACAACTGGAGAAGGATTGGACTGATGGGGTGGAGGGGAAATCGGGTGAAATGGAACGAGAGCAGAGGGCTAAGAACACGTTTCTGGGATAGCGGATAGCTTGGATCACGCTGCCTGCCCAGTGGCGCTAGCAGGAGACTGTGTGGAGATGCATATTCGTGTTGTTTGGTAATTATTATTATCGCTGGTATATGAGATGTGACAACAAATTTTCTCGCCAATAATAATGGCAGCGTGATGGTGCGGCTAATGAGAATAGGACTTTTGCACTGGTTTCCTGTGCAGCTATATTCATATAGGCTTAAGCCTTCACTGCCTGTCATACGGGCTAATTACTCAAAAGCCGCAAATTACTGAATAGAACGCTGACAGGTGAATTACGTATAGTCTATAGAATCATCTTGGATAGCTACAATTTTCATAACCTAGATCCGCTAGAGTAGATCTATTTTATGCTTAAATTTATTAAGGTCGGATTATTCTCTCTGAAAATAGGTTAATGGAATTATGGGCAGCTACTGCATAATGTTGCGGATGCCTGCAATAGAACTGGATATACAGTATCTGTATGTAGGCCTATATCTATGTTCTCTGGTCTAAAATTCGTTGTTTTACTAACAAAAGGCATCGACAAAATGCTGCAACTGTATTCACTATAGTCCCAACCAATTTGAAGTCTTACATACCAACGTCTAATTTTTAAGACCAGTCTGCTATCAAAATGAATCATTACAAAATTGCTATACTTTCTACGAATCCTAGTTTATTCATCTACTTGTAAGTTAAACAGTTTAATGCAAGTGTTCAAAACAGAAATCAGTGAAGATAATGACTGGAACAGAACAGAGTCTTTGCCCATTATTTGTGATTAAACTGGACGTCGTGTTACTATATCACTGGTCTAGTAGAAAAGCATCATACAAGATTCAGTAATATTTCAATATTTCTTTTTCCTATAGGTCTATCTGACTTAGACGCAACATAATTTTGTATCACAAAAATCTTGTTCATGATGAACCGACAAAAACGTAACACACTCGTACATTTTATTATTATAATTAACAACAAATTTATCATTATATTAATTAATATGAATATCTTTTTTTCAGTCAAACGAGTAGAGAAAACACAATATATCAATTAATAATCTCTAAGACTCCGACCCGTTTGCAAACAAATCTTCCCTAATCGCCCCATCCGCCGAAAACCTGCTCGCGCTGCTTACATTTCTGAGACTAACCACCCCCGTTGTTTCGCCCTGCCTGGCGCCAAAGGCCAATCCCAGCAGGAATTCCTTCGAATGCGGCGCGTGCAGCAGAATAGCAAGCGTTATACTGAGCGTCGCCACCATGAACGCTAACAACAGAACTCTATCCACAACCAGCGCCACCTGCTGCCATTCGCTCTTGATGACGTCACGCCGGTCCTGCTCGGCCAATCGGAACTCGTTCTTCTCCATCGTCTGCTGTACTTTAGTAAGAGTCCGCAGGAACTGACGCTCGACGTGCGTCAGGGTGGCATTTGAAGGGGGAGGGGAGTCCCCGACCCCCCCGCGCTGCCCCCCCACCGATGCGGCTTGACTACCAGGGGTTTTCCTGCCCCGGGGGACGTTCCAGAATGTTCCGCCTATGCCGGGGGAGGCGGGCGGGCCTGAGGAGCAGGGGGGGACAGAGGTGAAGGTCGTAGAGACAGACTCGGCCGAGTGGTGACTGGGGCGCCGAGGGGAGTGAGGGGGCCGGGAGGGTTCTCGCACCCTCGTGCCGTTCTCCACGTTGCGCAGCGCGGTCATCTCAAACATGTTGACGTCGTGGACGTCCGGGTTTGATGAGGCGACAAAATCCTTCAGCAGAAGCAAATTTATGAATGGCAGGAGAGAAAAAACAGAAAAAAAAGGCACTTCTTTTATTTGAAGCATGACAGATGCATACAGGTGGCAACTGTGACCCTGGGCACCATGGTACAAAGGTGCAGAGAGGCACTTTGTACTTTCTAGCTGCAAGAAAAGTAACATTTTGACTATTCTGATTCACAATGACATGAATAAATTAGGCATTCGATATTATTATACTCAGCGTGCGTGTCAGTTAGGCTAAGGTCTGTATGCGACGCACCAGCACTGAAGTGTCAGTGTGGGTGGAGAGCCCAGCGGGAGAGGCTGTAGCCATGGAGCGCATCAGTCTCGTGTAGACGTGCTTGTTTCTTGCATGAGGATTCTTCTCCGTCTGAACGTTATATATATAGTTATCACCAGCAAGCTGGTTTATACTTTGCTCTTGATTCAACATTACTCCGAATTCAACAGAGCACAGGCTTCAGAAACCGACATTTTATTTCTCATTGTTCAAGCAAATTTGGTTCACTTATTACTAAAGCGATTAACATGCAATAGAAATCACATGGACCAAGTCAGAAATCTTGGTACGCTCTTACTCTCTTGCACAGGAATCTGTGATAAATGATGATTGTACACTAACATAGACAACCTACACTGTAGCCTACCAAGTGTTACTCATCAACTCAAAACTGTATCACAAATAAGAAGGAAGGAGTCAAATTTTCATAGTTTTTATGCTTAAGGACCGTGTGTAGTAACAAAGACTATTACAGTCCGACTCTGCAAAAGAGCCGGCACAGAAGCGCTCCCCGCTCTTTAGTCGCCTTTTACGACTCGCCCGGGGGGCTCTGGGCTACAAGTCAATTCTTTGTTCCCCGGCGTGCAGAGGTTGAAGGAGTCTAATGTCAGCTCAATGATAAACAAAAGAAAGTAAAGAATTTGCTAATGCCCATTTCATAATTTGGTTCGGGGGTTGGGAGAACAGGGCACCTTTCAAAAGCCCCCTCCTCTCAAGGTTCGCATTTATCCTATCTCTCGGGCAATCATAATAAATCCCGCTCTCATTTCTCAAAGCTCTACTTGTACATTACTGGAGCAATAAACACAGCAATAGTAATCACAAGGACATAGTCACTGCTCCCTGATATTCAGAGCCTTCGTGAATATTGCGGTGTCTCGGGCCACAGCTAATAACTGCAGCGCTATCTAAGGGGTGTGTGCAAGGGATTATCAATAAAAATACAGTAAACTCGAGACAATGAAATTTCCCCCTATCGGCTGCTGCGGGCAGTGGATACATGTCCGAGTGACAATTACAATTGCACTGCCGTTTAAGTGCTCGGAAAACAAATTTGATGAGAGTCCGTTACAAAATTGGACCCGTATTATGCGATGCACCTAGAGATAAGTTTCGACAGCAAAGTATTAAATGGACATAAAACAGTGAGATCGGACAACGTCATTGCACTGGGCCAGTAATCTGTGCTATGACAAGATTCGATATAGGCTAGAATGAGATTAAAAATAAACCCTAGTTATAATAATAATGCGCAAAACTTGGTTAGCTGTACAGATCACTATACAGAATAACGAATTTCTGGAAATATTGGCAGTTCGGAACATATATTTTTTCACTGGAAGGATCTGCAAGGGCTCTACGGCTTCAAAATCGACGACAGCCGAAAAGAAAAAGAAGAAGAAAAAGCGGACAGACGCATCTCAGACCGTGTAGCAATACGAGTCGATAGGGCGAAGCGGGGCGCGCAGCCTCAGGCAGAGCAGCGGCGCGAGGACCCTGAAGCAGATAAACTTGACCCAGCGGGGTACGGCGTGCCCCGCCACGCCCTTGTGGTGAATGTTGAGCGTGAATGACGTCATCGCGGTGGCGAGCGACACGATGGCTATCGTTATCCCGTAGTAGAGACCTGGAACATAATAACTAATACACCAATACACCAATACACTAATACACTAATAGACAAATACCCCGTAACTAAATCTATCACACCAAGTTACTGTAAAACATGAAATATTCCCGTGCATGCAATTATGGCGAATTTCGTGAATCAGCATCACTTACGAAAAATTACATGTGCACAGATAACTTATGAAAAGCTACTTATAATAGGCTGTCATCAAAAACGCTACACTTATGTGCAGCTAAATTTCTGAGAGGCAAAACCGTGAATGGAAAATTTCTTATTTTAGAGTAAGCTTATATCACGAGGTATAGCAAGCTTATACCATGCATATCGCAGTTGGATGCTTAATGGAAGATTCATAGATCATAATTAATAACAAAAATAAGATTCTCATGAAAATTAACATGAATACCGATCTTTAAGGAAAGCCTAGCACAGAGAGGCTAAACATATAGCAAACAATGATGTAAATTTTTAAAATTCTGGTACATTGTGTGGTGGACTTCGATATCATTCAACAGGCCTACAACCCCGATATAGGGTACAACATACGATATAGGATAGCCTACAACAATTCATTTATAATCAGCTGCAAAAGTGTCAGTCAAAGTTAAGCTCTGAACATTGACATTTAAAATCTTCAATGAATGCAATTGCCTTAAGTAGACTATAATGAGAAAACTAAACAGAAATGACGTCGCAGGCGTTCATAAAGTACACGTACCGACTAGGGGCAGAACGTCTGACGTCGGAGGCATGTTTTCCGCAACCAGCATTAGGAACACAGTCATCGAGAGCAGGGTTGTGATTCCCATTGTCACCTGGACAGTGAACATCAAAATCAGCACTAAACGACACATGCGCAGCTTTCTTTGATTTACTATTTATTCTATCTCAAAACAATAATGTGTTTAAATTTCAGAGAATTAAATAATCAGCCTTATCGTTATGTAAAATTATTACAACTATGATCATAATTACTGGGCTCAAGAAATAAAATCGTGTTATTACCAAAGATCTACAGCAATAAATAGCTGTAGGCAATTTTTCTCCGCTGACCTTTTCTCCCGACTCGCTCGGGACGTAGAACCCGAGCAGGGCGACTAGGGTGATGAGCAGGCAGGGCAGGATCATGTTGAAGACGTAGAAGAGCGGCTTGCGGCGCATTTGGATGGTGTAGGTGACGTCTGGGTACGGCTCGGCGCAGCAGGAGTAGTAACCGACGTGGCGGACCGCGTGCAAGGCCATCAGGTGCCACTCGCTGTTGGGGATGTAGTTGGACGTGTCGCCGTCCTCACCCACCTGCACCCACACACACACACACACACACACATGTAGTGGGACACCCAACGATCACACACACACAAGTAGTGGACCACGTGGCGGACCGCGTGCAGGGCATCAGACGTCACTCGCTGTTGGCGATGTAGTTGGATGTGTCACCATCCTCACCCACCTGGATGCACACGGAACTACACGAAACCAGGGAGGACGGGCTCTAGACCAACATGGAACTAGGGCGGGAGGACTTGTTGCTCTAGAGCAGCACGGTTAAAGCAAAAATGGTACTAAAAGGTTTTAATTAATTTTTACCATTAAATACATCATCATTATACTATTACAGTTCTTAAAGAATTAACAGCGACGTCAAATGCAGTGAGACTTCAAATAGTAACGTTATCACATTTAGCCCTTTTTGCATAAGAATATATTGGTCACTCGGAAAAATCAGAGCTATTACCTTCGTGTCATATAAAACTTTCTATGCTGTTTAGTTTTTGTTATACTTTTGCACACTGCAAACATTTCATTGTGTGTCTGTAGCTTTTGATTTCTTTCGCACACATGTAGATAATATTTCTTTTGCGCCCTACTACTAGTAGGCCACATCTTAATATTATATTTATTGTTGGCGCTCTGCGCTCTTAGTCTGCATTTGTTAACTGTGTTATATCTTGTACACTGTCGTTGGACGAATAAACTTTGTATTAAAGAATTCTAGCTATCAGACCTTATCGAGGTTGAGCTGGAAGCCGTCGTAGGTCCAGGAGGAGAAGAGCATCGTGCAGTTCTGCTCGTCGAACGGGAAGTACTTTACGTCCACGGCGCACGAGCTGCGGAAGATGACCATCGAGAGCCACGTCACGTTACCGTCCGACATCACGATGACGTTCGTGCTGATGGACGACTTGTACGACGACACGTCAGCGCTGGTTAGAAGACGCCCAAGGCACGAAATTAGCATAGTCATTTATTTCAGAAATGTAATAATAAAAATAATCAATGAGACGCTGATTAAAACACTGAAGGTGCAGCTTATTTCCCATCGCTGATGGCATGCTGTTTTAATCTGTGTGTATTACTTCTGTTTGTATTACTTCTGTTTGTATTACTTCTGTTTGTATTACTTCTGTTTGTATTACTTCTGTTTGTATTACTTCTGTTTG
>JAQIWG010005590.1:0-14347 GCA_034695025.1 Chamaedrilus cognettii | reverse complement strand
CAGTGGGCTAGCACGACAGTGGGCTAGCACGACAGTGGGCTAGCACGACAGTGGGCTAGCACGACAGTGGGCTAGCATGTCGTGGGCTAGCACGACAGTGGGCTAGCACGACAGTGGGCTAGCACGACAGTGGGCTAGCACGACAGTGGGCTAGCACGCGCGGACGCAATAATTTTGTCCATAATTATCTGAAGCTTTGTCTGACATTGGAAGAGATAATTAATAACTGAAAGATATTAATGAATAATGACTGAGGAATGTTTTCGGCATTGGCGGATCCACGGGGGAGGGGGGGGCGATGGGGGCGATTGCCCGGAAAGGGGCGATCGTGCCCCTCTCCAGAAATGTGAATTTATAATGTAGTGGAGTGGGTTTGAGAAGAAATCGCCCCCCCCAAAAAAAAATTGTCAGCATCCCCCCCGCTCATGAGTTCAGCAAGGAAAGGAATAATCATGATTTTTGGTCAAAATCGCCCCCCCCACGATGACGGGCTGGATCCGCTCCTGGTTTTCAGGATACAAGCGAAAAAAAACTGCACAAGGCACGCAGAACTGTTGAACTGTTTTGACAACTGAATCTATGCATCAACTGTGCTGTATGACTGATGGCTCTTAAGTTGACACTGCGAGTGTGCTGATGTTACAGTACATGTGCTGTGCACATGCTGGCTGTGTACTTTTGCTGTTTAAACTACAGCATTGATCCCTTCAATACATGAGATATTTAGTATTTGGCGTCCACCTGCTAGATGGGAGAAAAGAATAGATTCGCAGCCCAGAGTTCTGCTGGTGGGTTATGAGAGGGGTCCAAAGAAGGGTCCTTGCTTGGCCCTGAGGCATTGAACCGAACTGTAAGTCTTTGTAACTACTAGTAACGTATTTGGTAGACATTCAAGAGCACTTAACACCGTCATTAACTTTCAAACCAATCACCGTCATCACAACCATTTCGAAAGTGTTGCCTCTTTTACTGGTCCGTCATTTCAGTATGTGTATTGTACATTATATTGCATTTGCTGGGTATCCTAAGAATAAAATCCATATATTAGACCCACGCACACACATGCGTGCACTTTTTGGGGCCGCATCCTTGCTTAGCCCTTTCCTCCTATGTCTCTATATTACCTTCTACGTATCTTTATCACATAGATAAAATATATACCCGATAATCCTGTGTCACGCGTGACAAATATGTCACATAATCACACGTGAAAGCATCGCATGTGTCACCCGAGAGCAGCCTGTCAGTGCGCGTGTGTGCTGGTTGAGCGAAACCGTGCTGCGAGCTAGTGTGACTGCGAGCTAGTGTGACTGCGAGCTAGTGTGACTGCGAGCTAGTGTGACTGCGTGCTAGTGTGACTGCGTGCAATGCCACCGTCAGTGTAGTCACTGCGGTGTCGTGACTGAAGTCGAGGCTAAACGAGCGACATCAATCTGGTTTATAACACTAGGGTGCTGCAGGGAAATCTGGAGAAATTTGGAGGAAAACCCCTGCAGGTTGGGGAACAGAGAATTTTGACCTGCAGCCCAGAGCTCCCCGGGCGAGTCGTAAAAGGCGACTTAAGAGGGGAAAGCGGTTCTGTGCGTGGTAAAACCGAGGCTGAGGCACAGAACTAGACTGTAATAGTCTTCGTTACTACACACGGTCCCTAAACTCGCAGGGGAAGAAGAAGAAGAATTGGGAGGAGGTGTGGTTTTGTGCTTTTCAAGGATTAAGCTTAGGGTCGGCATTAAGTTAGGGTTAGGCTAGGTTTAGTTTTAGTCTAAGGGTTAAGTTAAGGATTTAGGTTAAGGTTAGGGTTTGCATTTAAGGTTAAGATTGGATTTTAAAGTAATTCTTGATCCATTATGGTGTAGCATATATAGACCGAGTCATGAATGACCGGGTCCCCAGGGCGGGGCGAACAAAGTAATCAGCGGTCCTGGAGAAACGATCGATCGTCTGCGGACAGACTCCTCACCTGATGTGTCCACTAGACTCGGCGGATTTCTGTCGCTAGCTGTAACGAGCGAACTACTAGGTAACTAACTGTGATACCATTGGGGTCAAAACGCAATATCCCTAGATTCTGGGTATCTCAACGAAAATATTCCTAGATTGCATTTCTTGACAGAAATATCCCCAGCTCCCATTATAAAATGAGCCATTTAAAACAAATATCCCCGCATATCTTGCGTTAAAAATCTGATAACTCAATCACTAAATATCCATAAATCTAGTCATGAAATATTTCCAAATCTAGTGATATATCCCTAGCAGTGGTATCAGTGGAAACTAATCATCAGTGGAGCAGAGAACCTTTAGTTAATGGTAGAGGCTGCGTGAGCTGGGGATTTGGGAGATTCGGAATCCGTCCCTCCCCCCCGGTCGTGACTAGTGAGTTCAATCCGGAAATGAAAAAGTTGCATTCAGCTCCCCCCCCCCTCCTCCGGCTACTCGTGAATTTTGCACGAAAAGGAAACTATAGTCATAAACCCTCCTAATTTTAAATTCTATTATGCCGTGCTCATTGTTAATGGCGACATGCCAACTATTAGTCTGCACGGTGCAGAAATGGATAACATTTAGGCACGCACGGCTGTGTGCTGGATATTGATGTATGGCTGTGCGAATATCGAATATCGAGAGGTTTTACTTCTTAATATTTATGGCTTTGGCTGACATGGTGTTCGGTAACAGTGAAATATATTGGCAGCCTATTCAGCGTGACCCGAATTCAAAAATCTTAAATTGGATTCAAATGTGCTTTTTGTTTTATGCGTGTGATAAACGGATGCAAGATAAGCATCGTGCAAACTGAAATGACTGACACATGAAGATGTTGAAATTTTTCCGTGTGCATGTTTTAATGTTTCTAAAAATTAGGTTCTATAATAAAAGTCTATAACAATTTATAACAAGACTTAGTATTTAATTTGATCTGCATCGTTACGATGAAAGAATTCAATGAAAATACAATGCAGATAAGGTACAGAAAAGGTTAAAATCAAAGTAATGTGGGCCCTTTAGTTTTACAGCGCATCTAAAAGATGTTGACCGGTACCGGTACTAGTAATACTGGTTTGAAACTGAAATTTCAAGTTGAAACATGACACCGCCTTTCAAGAACATGTTTTTTTATGTAGCATTGGGAATATTGGCCCTTCTTTTGGACAATAGGCTGGTATGGTGCTGTCTCCAGCAGTCGTCCGCCCTAAGTGGGTTCCCTTTGTAGCGCACTAATGCCGGTAATGTATTACTTTCTTTTTCATCTCCGCGCCCTCTTGTACCGTTATTATAGTGTCTCCGGCGCCGAGACGGAGTTTTTGAAGGAGAGTTTTTGCTCGCAAGAATTCTGTGCGACACGCGCACGAAGCGGCTCCACTGTAGCGGGGGGGGGGGGTGATGGGGGGTGTTGTGATCAATATTAACCCGTCAGTCGATGGCTTGCTTGTTCTCAACTCTGCGACACTGCATCTCAATAGTGGTGTAACTTTTTTTTCAAAATTGGAGCACACGAGGAAAAGGAATCTACACAGGGGGAGGGACTAAGTTGACATCTAGATTTTATAAACTGAGGCCCCTGGAGACAAGATTGTACCAAGGAGAGGGAAAATAAGTTGATGCCTTGATTTTATAAATTGGGGCACATAGGGACTGGACAGTACATAGTGGAAAAAATGAGTATAGACAAAAGTATAAACAAAAGATTAAGTTTAAACTAGCTTTAAGCTTGATCTTTTATCAGCGATGCCGTCGTCGAACAGGGAAGAGATAGACCTGCTTCGCTCATCTAAACTCGAACGCTTCTGGCTACGAATTGCTATCTGGGGAGAGGGGGGGGGACGCTGGGGGGCAGATATCACCTGAGGGGGGGGGCAACCGCTCCCGTGCCTCCTTAGTATTTTCGCCACTGCCTCGCAACGGGCCGGCATGACGATAATATGCAGCGACTCGTGTGAGAGTGGCTTTCTGTCTGCTTGTTATAAGTCCGCACCGCTGCACTTACCGTCCATGCTGTAGACTGTAGACTGTAGGCTGTAGACTGTAGGCTGTAGGCTGTAGTGTAGGCTGTAGATTGTAGGCTGTAGGCTGTAGACTGTAGTGTAGACTGTAAGTTGTAGGCTGTATACTGTAGTGTAGACTGTAGATTGTAGGCTGTAGGCTGTAGACTGTAGTGTAGACTGTAGACTGTAGGCTGCAGAGGCCTATCTCGGTCATGAACAACCTCAGTGAGTTACTATTGCACATTTGACATTTGAAAACCGTTGCGTTTTGCTCGCTCCGTCCCGCTGAAACGTAACTGGTCACGTTGTTCCCATTGACACAATATTGTTTGAATATCTGTGCGTTCAATTCTGGGGTGGATCCAGGGAGGCGGGAGCGGTGGGGCTATTACCCCACCAGACGCATCTACGGGGGGGAAGGGGAAATACCCCCACTTTCCCCGAAAAAGATCAAGTATTGAAATTATACGTAAACAATGGTGAAAAAGGAAAAGTGTCTTTCACCAAATGTCGCGTACGGGAGACGAGGGGGGATGAGGGGGGGTGAGGGGGATAAGGGGGGATGAGGGGTTTAACGACAGTAACCGCAGTTGTGAGCACAGTGTTTGTGATATAAAACCTCCGTGGCTGCCCACCTCCCCCGGTTGTGACGTCAGCTGTCGAAATCGGAGCAAAAATGTTCTCCCTTTCCAAAGAAATCACCAGAAGGGCTGGATCCATCCGCCGTTATTGAAGCGTAACGGTAATTGCTAGTTTCTCCTCCAGGCTGGTTTACGACCAATCTGTCCATTTGTGATCGGCCTGCCCCCCCCCTCCCCCACCTGGCAGCCCCCCCCCCCCCCGGCAGTAGGCAGGTGACGCGGCTAGGTGAAACATGCTCAGTGTGTGCATGCACTTAATGTCGCAGTTCACGCCCAATGGCGCCATCAGACTTTGAAACCGGGGAGAGTGGGGGCTTCGAATTATTTCTAAGCAAAATTTACGACTGCGAGAGTGATAGTTTTCATCTGTTTGATGACCGTGGAAGGGGGGGGGGCAGATTTCGTATGAACTTAACATGGCAGTTCACGCCTAGTGGCGCTATCTGACTTTCAAACCGAGGGAAGGAGGCTTCAAATCATTTTAAGGCGATGTTTGCGACTTTGCGACTGCGACTTTGCGACTCTGCTTGGCAAAGCATCCACTCCAGACTCCTCCTCGACACGCAGCGAGCCTCGATGAGTCTGTCTGGCATGACGCCATTTTGATTGACGCCTTTCTATCATTTGTCTTCACTCTAATGCAGCAAACCAATGAGGTACTACCTTTTTTAATACTTGGGTACAAGTCGCAAGCGTCGGCCTCTGTCTACGTCATTAACTACGCTATATCTACGCCGATTACCAAGCGCATTGTAAATAAATCTACCTCCTTTTTATCCATTTAAAAGATCGAGGGGATTAGGTGTCCCCTCTTAGACCCCGCCCCCTCCCCCCTCCCTCTTCGTATGCATGCTGCAAGAAACTCTGGGGAATAATAGACCTGAACGAGCGACCGTCAGACCGCAAGCAGGGAGCGTTATTGCTTCATGGCCTGGAGCGAGTGAGGTCAACGCTTGTCACTGGGCCGCACAAAGGCAGTTCATGCTAACGACCGCATGCGAGCTGAATGCTAAGACACAGTGTTATTAACTGCAGAACATTGAATAATTGTTCGCGTGTAGTGCTTGGGAGAGAGAATTACTGGGTGAGTAAGGAATTTTGGCTATTGTGCGGACTGCAATGAATGCTGTGCAATGAATGAATAAATTCTGAGGAAAGGTGGTGAATGAGTGTTTGAAATTGAAGACCAAATTTTCTTGCTTTCTAGCTCCTTTCAACCAATAACAAATTAGGTAATGAAGCAGATCATAAATGAATTTTAATGGGAAAATTTCATCTTCTATTGTTCTGCTTAATTGCTAGACCGTGCCGCGTTTAGGGTTTGGTTCAATATACAATTTCTATCACTTTTGCTTCTTTGTTGGCTGTGATGGGCAGCAATCTTACAAGCAATCTTGGGTCCACCGGACTGTGTGCATTTTACTTGAAAACAATGTCTATTTGTGACTCTGAATTATCTTTTCATCTTTTGTATTCAACCGGCAATCAAATGCACTCTGTGTATCTCGTGAATGCCTTTAAATCGCGTGCTATTGTGTTTTGAGCTGCTGTTTGTTTGTTGACCAAAATATATTTGTGTCGCTGTTTGTTTTCGAGTAAAATGAATAGGCTTATTGTGCCGCTGTAGCTTTTGTACTAAAATTTACTTGTGCCACTTCGTTTTTGATGAAAATATATCTCAGCCCCTTTTTGCTTTCTTGGACTATAATACGGATTTAGGTTTTTTGACTCAGATCTATCTGTGCCTCAATTTGTTTCTCTTGGACTCATTACATTTCAATCAACCAATGCAATCATCCACTGTTTCATGGCAGTCAATCATGGCCAATCATGGCTGTTTTCATAGCAGTCTTCAAGAAGCGGCTTGCAATGGAAACTAGGTCATTATTAACAAGTGATAATTTGAATCCATGCCAGCGCCGCCTCGGAGCAGCGTGCAGGTTTTGCTCTGAACTCACCACCGCTGCTCTTTGTTGCAGGTAATTGGCGCATCTCGTGCGCTCCTGGGTCGACATCTTGCCTGGGGCGGCCTTTCTGACCCAATCATAGACATCATGGGGGGGGGAGGGGAGTTGTGTCGGTGACGGGCCTTAATGTAAGGTGTTTTTGCTGAGCATTTTAACTCAAATTTCTTTTAGTGTGAACTTAACAGTGTACACATTATTGTGAAATTTTCACGTCCTGCAGACTGGGCTAAAGAGAGAATAGGTCTGCAGCCCAGAGCTTCTCGGATGAGTTATAGGAGGCGACTTCGGCGGGGACAGTTCTTTGCTTAGCCCCGAGGCACAATGTAATTCGTAACGAACGAAATATAATTCAATTTAGCGATGGGCATATAATTGTTCTACTTTTTCTTCTTCTCCCGCATCGTAGAAATAATTGCGGTCCTTTTCTGACGCATCCCATAACTACTGAACGTCCTACAACAATAATGCCTGAATTTCCTCCCGGATTTGAAAATCACAAAGCTGACCCGTTCACTCAGCTGGCGCGCATATAGGCCGGGTCACAAAATTGGGTTGGCCGTCTGTTTGATGTTGCGCTTCTATGTGGGTCATTACTGGTGGGCTTCTGCAACCACAGGCCTGTGCGTTTGCCAGGCAAGTCGCGACGTCGGGACGGGGCTGTCATTGCTCCCTCTTTCTCCCAAAATCTCTTCACCTCAACTCCATCTACACAATTTTGTCCATAAAATCCCCAAATTAACGAGTTTTTTCAGCATGATGAACATAAAATTCATGTCAAGTTGATGAAAAATAATTTTTTTACTATTTTTTGGTGTAATTGATGCTAATTCTCAAAAATGCCCATGCTTCACTGAGAAATGACAAAATAATAACATGACACTGGAAAATGCTGAAATGGCACCACCCCTCATCCACTAATTTATGGGTTTCCCCGTTCCCCCAAGATTTTTGATCTGGCGCAGCCTGCTGCCAAAGCCTCGGGCTGACAACTGTAGCCTGTGTGATGAGTCGGTGATGACAGAGTGTGTGGAAGTGATTGCGATGGTAATAAACACTTCCTTTGTGCTGAAGATGATGGAGGTATTCCACAGCATAATGAACAGCAGTTGATCGGCACATGATCTGTGATCTAATGGTATAAGATCTGCATGTCGTGTGCCAACCCTTTAATCGCGTTATGAGGCATCTCTGTTGTTTGGTTTTATGACAACGGGGTGTTTTACTAACGGTATCTTGTGTTATGGACCCTTATTTGTTGTGTTGGGTATGGAGAAAATGGGAACATTGTTTGGTGGTTTGAGTTATGTAGAATCTGTGGTCTCTGTTTCAATGATATACTAATTACTGGTTGCGGTACTATTGAGTTACTGTTGTGTGGGTAATTACAGCAGAATGAACAACAGATTCTAGCGCTGACTTTTGACTGTAGCTGCTTTGTGTTGAGAGAACTTCGAAGAATAATGGCAGAGTCATTTGTCAAGGATCATTGTGGCTGCATAGGACACTGTTGCACGTGATAGATACACTGATACAGCTGCCCATTGATCTTGCTTAGTAGGTCAACTATTACAATACCAATGCATTTGACATTATCGTTAGATTTTAAGGTTGAATCTGATCGCTTCAATACATCGCTAATAATCGATGTCAATGCTAAATGAGTATAATTTCTTTGTTTTCCACTCACAGACACCGAGGATGGCTGCGAAGGTTCCGCCTTCCTCCCGCTGACGTCATTTATTCCGATCGCATCTGCCACCTCTTTCTCCAACATCCACCGTATTGAATCCTCGCCGCCATACTGCAGCTCTCCGCTCCGCTCCGGTTTCATCCACTCTTCCATCGACTCCGAGTCTTCCTCACAGAGTTCCTCCGGCTGCTCCGGGTACTTGGCGGACTTCACGGATTCGCGTCCTTTGTCCCGGTCCGCTTCTCCCTCTTCCAGCCCTTCCACCAGCCCCTCTTCCAGCCCCTCCAGCGCCTCCTCCAGCTGCTCCTCCATGCCGAGCGTCAGCGCCTCTCAGGGACTTGTGCTCCGGCGCTTTTCCTCCTCTTCCGTCTTCCGCGTCTACAACCCTCGCGACTTGGTGTCCTCCACGCACTTCCGGGCGTCTCCGGTCACTGCGGGGTCCGCCTATGCTGCTGCTGCTGGGCGTTCTGCTGTGATTTTGTCTGGTCATTATCAGCAGCAGCAGCATCAGCAGCAGCAGCAGCTGCAGCGCCGGCTCAGCTCCGCGGAAGAGCTCACGGCGATGAGCGTCGACGATGACCCCGCCAGTCTTGACTCTACGGGCACCAGTCCGACGTCCAGCCTCACTGACGACGAAGTCTCCGATGTCTTTGGTGAATCCGGCCCGGTGATGTTCACCGCGTCCCCGCCGAGCTGTTTCCATCCGCGGAGCATCGGGGGAGGAGGAGCGGTCTGGGCCCTGGGAGGAGAGGAGGAGGAGCTCTGGGGGGGCTGGGCGGGAAGGGGAGCGGCTTCGCCCAAGCCGCGGGACACCACGTGGGGGGCCTGGTCGCGGTCGAAGTGGTCGCCCGAGGGAGGGCGGGCGTTTGGGCAGGGTGCGGGGGGGGTGAGGCGTCAGGGGAGGGTTCCGGAGAAGTCGCATTCCGACGGAGTCGTCTGTCAAGCAGCTGTGATGATACAGAGAGCGAGTCTGGACTTTGACAAGATGCAGGTGGGTGGTGTAACGGAGGCAGAGGTTCAAAACTTGATCAAGGAAATGGGATTGAAGAATTTGGGAAGTCTACATTTTTGTTTTTGGCAGCCAGAATTGTAGGATAAGAACAGTCGGCTGCTTTTTAATACTGATGTAATGATTTTAAGATCAATAATCGCGTCTATCTCCGACTTGGTGTGAAGTTTGTGTGAGCGTCTGTGTCTAGTGAAAATAGATGGGAGAAGAATAGAACGTTGATACTGAAATAGTTAGAACATGGTCGGAGGCTGATCTCTCCTGGAACTGATTGTAACTGAACCAGACATTACTTTTGTTATTTTGTCTGCGCGTCCTAATCGTAGTGATAGCCTACATCCGCGTCCCAATCATATAGAGCTTAAACTGTAATGACTCTAACGCGTATTGTGTGATGTCTGAATAGTTGCCGCTAGAACACACTTGACTTTTTACACTTTCAAGTGTTGTCGTTGTAGCATTTGTTTCGTCTTTGCCCTGCATTAGCACACACGTAGTCATTTTACTACCCCATGTAACATGATACTGCAGCACTATTATCTATGTGCAGTTTTGTGCTAGCAGTTAAAAGTTGTGCCTGTCTCAGCTTTTTCGTTTTTTGAACGGCTTTTGGTTAAAACGACTTGTCACGTATTGCCTCCTGGCTACTGCATTATTCACTCTCGTTCCTGATCCTTGGTTGAACGTTGTCGGTGTTACGTTCGCTTGATAAATGACCCTCATTTTTTCACGTTTATTTTTTGAACATCCAGGAACGAATCCGGCCGGCATAGTCTTGAAAACTTTGCTTTCCGAATCCTTTCAGGTTATTTCTCTGCCGACGCAGCAGCGCGGTCGGAATGCCTTAATCTGCATTCCGAAGCAAGTTGCTCGATGGTAGCACTTATGCGTATTTAGATTGATTCCTCCAACAAAAAATAGCGAGCACTCTTCGCAATGATTGGAACATGGATGGAGATTTTTCTCTTCCTCAATCTGGGACCATATGCTCGAAGTTGTAGGCTGATCGAGGCATTCGCATCTTTATTGGTTTTTGATATCTCCTCTTGTTCAATTGATTCGGCGGTTTATGAGCACCAAGAGCAGTTTTTAAATTGTGCGAGAATTTTTGACATTGAAAGTACACTCCTAGTTATCGATGCGTTTTTGAAACTGCATTAATGCGTATTTCGTACGTTTGTATAATATTAATATATTAATATTGAATTTCTTGTAGCATTAATGTATCTGGCACTTCTGCTGGGCCTACTGATATTGCTCGCAATCGAGCTGCAATGTGAATTGATTACGTAATACTGATGTAATGTAATAGTCGATAACATTGGTGGAGCCTATTAATGAATACGGAACAAAGCTCTCGTCACATCTTGAAAGTGCATCTGGTTCCAAATGAGACATGTTGCATCATGTAATTAAACATTGTCACATTTATCACCGGCGCTGCCTAATAGGTGTCCCACTCACCAATAATGTATTAGATTGATTATGATTTATTTGAACAAGCAGGGGTCTTGAGACCCGGTCAGCAGGTACACTCGTAGGGCTGGTTTCTCCAACACGGATTTAACGGTGGTTCAGGATTTAACTCACCTTTTTGCATGGGCTAAATCCTGAACCACCATTTAATCCGTGTTGGAAAAACCAGCCTCTAGAGTTATTGATGCATTACAAGCTCTCGACCACTCTCTCTTGCTTGTAAGTCAAGTCCAGCAGCTTTGTGTTGGCATATAAGTATTTCAAAGTGATTTTCCAGCCTAAGCGCAGACTGTTGAATGCTGCTGGATTTTAGATCAGTTGTTTCCCAGATTTTTACAGCTTGCGTTAAATTTTTCTGATCTCGACGCTTATATTTTATTTTGGTTGATTAGTGTTTGTTGTTGTTTTTGTTGTTTTTGTTGTTTTTGTACATGAATGCATAGATCTATGAGGGCTGTTACCTAATTGAGCCATTGTCGAATGAATTTTTTTATAAGCGGATGAGATTTAGTAGGCCTGCCATGTAACATCCGCGTTTCCAAATTTTTATACCCAGCACCTAGAGCTGTCGGCAGATGTACTACTTCACATAGTGTAGGCTTTGTAGACGACTGGATATTGATCAAGCTATTGCCCACCGGCCTCCATTTTGCCTTAGCCCTAATTTTAAGTCAAAACCTGCATCACTTATTTCTTTCAGTTTTGCCACTGCATAATGTTCGATGTGAATAGCAGATGCTGACCGAATCTCGGCTGAATGCTAACTGTGTTCGATAGCCCGCATCGCATTATGAAATTTGATGATAGTACAACCCTGGTTTACCGAGCATACAGAGGAAGAGCTTAAAAAGGGCTGAAGACCCCTAAGACTGACTTTTTCCCTAACTTTATCTCCTTGTTGCAGACAGAGGGACTGGGGGTTGAGGAGGTGGAATAGGAGTCAGAAGCGGGGTTGTAGACAGGCTGGTAGGGGCTTGTGGGCATGGGTATTAGCTTCTTACATTTCTTCATCCTACTCCTCTGATTGCTGATGTGATAAGAATGCGAATAAATCTTTCATGGACTATCATCACATGGAGCCTGTTCTCGTTGATTGGAGAGCAAGTCAAGAGGAGCTTGCTCGAATATTTATCTCGTCAGCAGTGATAGCATTGAACCAAAAATAAATATCCCTAGATTCTGGGTATCTCCGCAGAAAATATCGCTTGATTGAATTTTTTTTTGACAAAAATATCCCCAGCTCCCATTATAAAATATGCGATGTTGTAAAAAAGGTATCCCCAGATATCTGGGGATTGAGTTTAAAATCGAATCCCTCAATCACTGATATAGTCACCCTAAATATAGTAATATATCCCCAGCCGTTGCGCCACTGATCGTCAGCGTGCGTATGCTGACGACTTCTATTGATTCTAAGCGCCATAAATGTTTCAAGTCTGATCTGTGTAAAGTGGAAACGTGTGACATTAAATTTTGTTTAGGTGTCCAAATGTGCGCTGAATTAAGAAAACCTGCTGAATTAAGAAAACCTGCGCGCATTATGCATTTGGCCTTCGGTGGATATTTGCAGTGTTCATAGAATAATGTAATTCTGATAGTTTTAGATAATTAGAAAATGTTGTCAAAACGGCATTTTATAATTCGGATGCCGGTATGAGGAATCAGGTTCAGATCGATTTCCATTATGAAAACGGACATCATTTGTAGTTTTCCATTCAAATCAATTCAATAGAATGCACATAATGTGAGCACCAGCCATTGTATTCACTTATCGATGGTGATTCTGCTTCATATGAATCTGAACCAGGCTAGATAATGATTCTATTCTTATTTTCTTTGCATACATTAGGGCAGAACTTTAAATCTGAGAGGAAACCCAAGAAGTGTTAAGAAGCCAACAATATTCTGTTTTTACATTTGCAGCCACTTTCATCTGTTCCAGTCAATAAGCGTTCAATGGGGTGCTATAGTTAATTGTGCTGCTCAAGACAGTGGATCGAAAAATACCGAGGCAAAATTAGATTCTATAGAAAAGTACGCCCTCAAAAGCGCTTCGATCAATATTTTTATAGTCGTATTTTCTAAATTTTCTGACAAAAGTGTGAAAAATTCTCAAAAATCGAAAAAATTGTGTGGTCTGTCGTAGCAGATTGTGTACGAATTCTTAAGACTTTTGCTGTGTTTATTTTAGAAATCCTGCCTCGGTCGAAAACACGTCCAGAATGGTGTCAACAAACCACGGACTGTCAAAGTAAAAGTGAGTTAATTTTATTCTAACATTGTTATTTAAATATTATATTGGTGAATGTAACAACCTATGATTCAAGAATCTATCGATCTGTTTGTAGAACAGACCAATGTTATACTAATTTTAAATCCTGAGGGAATTTTAAAATTCTTGTTTCTATAAATTAAGAAATTCTGACATTTTATTTCCGTCGTCCTCTTAATTATGATTAAACATATTTTTAAAAAATTAGCTTTTATGCCTACCCGCTGCTGTTTCATTCAGGATCCATGCACAAGGATTACTTCGGGAGAAAATTAAGAAATTCAGAAGATACTGTTAACAGTTGACATAATTCTAGACTTATCGACTCTCGAGGCCTTCCAGAAATGGGTTTCTGAGTCAAATGACCAAATTATATTTGCAAATAGAAAGCTCTGCAGGCGGATAATTAGCTCAAGTATTTGCCATCTCAACCGGTCTTTGAAACCGGCTCATGCCCACTGGTGCAGCTTATTAGGCAGACTTGGTAAATTATCATCGAGTTGGATGTAATTAAGAGCCGTTTTTGTGCAGTGAATTAGTATGAATTCACTTGCGAATTAACAAAATTGATGCTGACTGTGCTTTTTGGCTATGTGCCAAAATCAACTAATGATTTTTTGGTTTAAGCAAAATGATATGAAGAGCCCTTCCCCAACATGACCAGGGAACAAAGATTAGGTTTGCAGCCCATAGTTGCCATGTAGTCATGTCGTAAAAGGCGTCTAAAAAGGGGTAAGCGGTTCTTTGCTTGTCACTTATTGGCACTTAACCGTACTATATGTAATATTCTTCGTTACTACACACGATCCTTAACTGCAAAAACGCGCCCTGGTAGGTCCTACGGGGTTTATTTTGAGTTTGATAGTAGATTCTTCCAGCATATTGCCATTTTTCTGAGCGGCCAAGGCCGAGGATCGCTTCTGGCTGCGTGCCTATCGGTGCTGAGGGACCTGGTGTCACCAAGCATTGCCGGAACCCATCTGATGTCGAGTCCGGGGGGAGGCGGCCCGCCAAATGGCCCGCCAAATGTAGCGTGAACGGGGGCGGCAAGTGAAAGGGAATGGGTCCGGGCGCAGCAGAGCTCGGGGCTTATCAGTAAACGAGACGTTATCCTGAAAACAGAGTCTAATGATGCGAACACGGTCTATTATAGTCGGAAGCAATGTAAGAAGGAAATGTTTTTTTAAAGACCAAACAAAAAACGAAGGTTAATCACATCTGATTAAGGGTGGATTCTATAGACGTACCTTTACGCCCGACTAAGCAAAGTTCTCGCTAAGGAACGGAATTTAACGGCAGCTCTTCA
>JAQIWG010005589.1:0-14347 GCA_034695025.1 Chamaedrilus cognettii | reverse complement strand
TAGGACCTGACTTTACAAGTTCTAAAAATAGAAATTATAGAAATTCATTAGTCTCCATCCTCACTGAGGTAGCTCTTAGTATTGTGAGGAATTCAGGCCCCCTGTCTGTTTACATTATAAATCTTCTACTTTCAACACCAGGCGTTTGCAGTGACTCATTGTAACTAAGACCAGTCCTCTTCTTCTATTTAACTTAGATTTCTGACAAATTTACCAGATAATAGCTATTTCTAAAGTTACGTAAAGTGTCATCCCATGACACATGTGTTGTGTGTTTTGTGATTTTTGTTTTTCTTCTAACTTTCTGTGTCTATACTTTAGACGCTTTCCCAGAAAGTTACATGATGACATCCAGCTGGATAAAGAAGAAAACATTTTTCGCATCTACGATTTAAGCAAATACATTGCTTTTTTAAGTTGGAATATTTTAAATATTGTGATTCGTTGTTCCAAGACCAGCCATTGATTTTGCACATAAAAAAGTTTTCGTAACTATCTCTATTTTTTGGTGCGGATTTCAAACAATCTTCTCAAGTTTTTTTATCGGATTTCGTTTTTTTCATTTTTTTGCGCCCACTTTGCGCTATCTTGCTTAACCTTCTTCGAAACCGTAAAAGATAATCGAATTCTAAAAAGAGATTCGAATTCACACGTCGACAGACTATAGGCCAATTTGTTCTACTAACCCCTAAGGGGGCGCTGCAACATTTTTTCAAAAGGATCTATTTTTAGACGACAGTTGGGCGAGCCAGTGTATGGTGGCGGGATGCCCCCATAATATAACACATTTTTTCATAATTGCATCCAATGATCAGAAACAGTAGATTTGACGGAGAAAGGTGAAAGTGAAGCTGGGCTGGGATAAGGGGGAGAGAGTTCCTTCGTCCAGCCAATATGAATAAAGATTCAAAATTCTCGATGCTACGATAAAATGAAGTCAAACAATTTCATACTCATTCGTTGTTGTAGTACGAAGAAGTGTCATCCTATATAGTTGGTAAGCGTACCTTGCTACAGGGCAGACTGCTACTATATTGCAAGTTAAGGCCAGTCGAATGAAAAAATGATAGGCCTAGGCCTATAGCTTTAATGTATTCAGAATAACCATATGCTACTTGGCGTTATAGTCGTTTATGTTACGCTACAAATCTAATTTAAATTGTCCTTAAACTTTATTTTTGTGACCGCCGTTGCAACAAGAATTGGCTTTAGCCTAACAACAGCCTGAATGATGTGGGCCTAGGCCTTGGTCGTGTTGTTGATGATTGTCGTTGAGATTTTAGGTCTTTGGTGAATACACGTGAATGCATCCAAAGAAGCAAGCGATTTAAGATAAGCCAATAAATATTATGGGCCGATTATTATCCCGTTTCAATATGAATTCTTATTCACTTGAATCATAGACCCACTGCGTATGGATATCAAAGAAAACGACTGCTGGTGGTATTATAATAGGCTGCAACTAATCATGTCTTTTTCATATTTCTTGAATCACGTGGACTAACTTAACTCCTAGTCGGATATTTGAGTTCAAATGCACTTTGCAATTTTGCGACTGCGACTTTCAGACGTTGCGACTTTGCATTCACTCCAGCCTCCTCTTCGACACGCTGCGAGCCTCGACGAGTCTGTCTGGCATGGCGCTATTTTAAAGCCGTTTTTATCATTTTCTTCATTATAGTGCAGCAAAACCAATGAGGTAATAACTTGCTGCATTGGCGCTCCAAGGGCTTGGCAACCCGGCTGTCCGCAGATTATAGCCTACGCTGTTCTTATTTTATTAGGTTAAAACCCTGGGGCCTCCTTCAGGAAGCGATCTCACGACAATCTTGGTCTTAAGATTGTTTTAAGAGAATCCTATGAAAATCTTATCTTTTTTATTGGAAACTCCGCTCGGTCGAGCGCGAACCGAATGGTCACGTCACAGCGGTCGGCGGTTTTTTAAATTGGTCTTAAATTTCAGTTAGGATAAAATTTAAGAAAATCTTAAGAAATGTACGTAAATAAGGCCCCTGGTCATTCATGTCATATCGCGACAATAATGGCATCATGCTGTCATGTGCATTTTCCTACTGCTTCTGAGGAAGAATCCTTGAACTTTTCAATTCACAACTTACAGCCTCATGCAAGTATATTAAATTACAATAAATCGTGTTATAATACATACTTATAACATAATATATAATCCCTGCACACGCTGTAAATGATGACAATTTATTAAACTATCATCCACTACATACACAACTGTACAAGCAAGAAACTACAACCATCACTAAACAAGCATTCTTTTACATTAAAAACTGTTTTATTGTCGTCATAAAATTGACTAAATCTATGAACTATATTTTTTTTATAGATTCAACACCACGCAGTTGGAGTAAACAACATTTCGCTGAAGTACCGTACCCAGATTTTTCTATTTTTTAACTACTTTGCAATCGAAAAACAGAATTCTGTTATTTTAAAAATGAGAACCATAGCAGCAAAGTGATGCGCAAAATTAATTGATAAGAGTCTCCATCCATTAAAAATATATTTTGTGCAGCTCCATTCCTTAATACTAAATAAATGTCCTAATACCATATGTCCTCGGCTATATTGGCCTACATGTATAATCTATTGATCCTAGGGGTTCTTTAGGCTACGGTCCGCACGCTAAGCAAGCATTCTAAATATCGTGCGGCATGACCGTCAGTGCCCGGTGGTGCAACAAATAATTCATTCATTGCATTGGTGTGAAGAAACGAAATCGCATAAAGTAAGCTATCGTACCTTGCTTGTTTTATATCAACTTAGTTGAATCTTAATGATAAAATCATTTTATGAGACACGCATCCTCTAATTTTTATTAAATGAAATACACTAATTTTTTTAATATAGTTGACAGTTCCTATAATGATTGCAGTTGAGCATCAGAATATTCGCAGGCGCTGGGCTAGGAGCTCATCTGATGTGATAGTCTCTCATTCTTTCTTTTATATCCGCGATGCAGGGATCCAGTAAATAGAAGGACTTTTTATCTAGAAATGCGACTTTGGCGTCCATCTGCGCGTAGATGTTGGCCTTTCTTGGAGAATTCTCAATCAGCTCCTGCTCACTGAAGTACTCCCACTTGCCCAGCGTCGCCACCTCCACTTCCTTTCCGTCCTCGATGATCGTAACACGCACGTGTCCATCTTCTATGAAGTACATTCCGTCGGGCGCCTCGCCTTCCTTGACGATCCGCATGCCATTCCTGAACTGACGCGTGACGAGCTTGTCCGTGAAGGCGTTGCTCCCCACGTCCTTGAGTTTCTGCAGGACCGGGATGTTATTGAGAAGATCCTGGTAAATGGCGCGCTTGCGAAACGACCCGCGGAGAACGATGACGCGGAAGGAAATGGAATCCATTGCATAAAGAATGCCGTCTGTCAAGGCATTGATCGTCGCCGAGCGCGGCTCATTGTTGATGAGTGCCAGCTCACCAAAGAAACCCTTGTCCTTGTACTGAAACACGGAGCGGCTGACTCCATCACGTTCTATGAGCACCTCAAACTCACCGCTCTCGATGACGTAGAAGTTATCGCCCGGGTCGCCTTGCTTGATGATGCACTGTCCTTCCTTGACGCGCACCTCGAGCATCGCGTCAACGACGCGATTCAGCATGGTGGGTTCGAGGGACTGAAGCACGATGACGTCCTTCACCATCGCTGTTATGTGACGGCGCTCTTCTTCTGTTTTCTCATAGAACGAATGCGCTTCAGAGACTTCGTCATCCTCTCTTTCTTGTTGCGAGGCTCTGAGATTCGATAATCTTGGGACCCCGGCAGCACTTGCGCGCGCTGTGGACGAGCGCATGTCGCCACAAACAGCGGGGTTTTCGATCTCTCTTGGCGTGCATTCGTGTGTTCTATCACGACGGCTGTTAAAGAATTCCATTGCAAATTTTTTTAGGTCCTCTGGGTGTTCTCTGAGCACTGCGACGGTGAATTCGCGCATCATCATCATGAGACTGGGCGGCAGATTGGCTCTCTTCTTGACCCTTTCTTGAGGTGGTCTGCGCATCCGAAACATTATGTAGCCTATGCAATAACAAGGACGGATCCAGGGTGGTGGGGGCATAGATCACCCACAGGCATGACATAAAATGCTGTTCCAAATACAATAATTGATTACAATGAACTGGCCGATGTATCAATGCGGCATTAAAACGCCAAAGGCATTAACGCGAAGGTTTGGATATTTTCGAATCTCTTCACGCTTTTAAACAGCTCAAATCAAATCAATTTATCGGGACCCACAGGGTCAATTGACTACAAACATTATTCTGATAGATAAAGTACTGAACTAGTGTAAAAAATTTATTTCAATTTCATAAATTTTGCATGGCTCACAAGGTCAGCCCATATTAACCACAAATTTGGACAAGGACCGATTGTTTCGGCCTCTGCTTTGAACAAAAACGTTTGTTCTGTGAATTTGTTAAATGTTTAAGGTCAAGGTTTATGCTAATTGAACGAGCCCGTATGTTTGTATGTTTGTCAGTTGGTCCAATATAGTAGGCCTACGATTGTCAACGTAAATAAAAATTGTTGGTACAGATTAGTACATTTCTACTCATTTGATAAAGAATTCAGTAACGTAGGAATTAAAAAGTATTTTACAAAAAGCATACCTGAATCTTCACAATATTCCGGCGTATGCATTAAATTCTGTTAAGAAACAGCCCACATAATGGGGGGTGGTGGGATTCAATTTTAAGGACGGTGTGTGGGTATAAGACTATTACCGTCCGGTTTTGTGTAGGGGGGCCGCCACAAAACCGCTCCCCCTTCTTTAGTTGCCTTTTACGACTCGCCCGGGGAGCTTTGGACTGCAAGCCAATTATTTGTTCCCGAGCTTGCACGGGGAGCCACATACTGTTATCCCTTCATTATTTAGCTAGGCCTACTTGTTTACTTTTGTATGATGTAATATGAAGTTTTTTAATATGTATTATGTTTCTAAAGTCAGCAGTAGTCGAATTCAGCAAACATATTCATGTTTGATGTATGCAACTTTATTATAATTAGAATTGCTACTTAACCAAAATCTTTGTAGGCCTATGACAAGCATCAACAATTTTCGCACTGTAGCACTGTACTCAGTGTACATGTAGGCCTAGGTTTAAGTTTTGCACAGAAAGGCGGAGCAGTCAATTTCAGTAGCCCGTAACTTCGGAACTAAAGCGCATAATTCCATCAAACCTGGCAAAAATATTGACAATCAACGACAATTGCTGTGTATAAAATGTAATCATCTTTAGCAATACATAGAACTTGTTATACATTAAAAACCGATGAGGGCCCTTTTGAATCTTGTTGGTGATCTCACATAAGCGCAGCATGCGATTAGGCCATAGTCAAGGCGTCATTTATTTGATGCAGGACAGGCCGTCCCACAGAGCCTACCTGATGTCATCGTCGATGTTGTCCATAATTATTTTACGCTAGAAGCCTAAAATGCGTCGTGTTTAAATTTGTTTTACAATTGTTTCAACAGTAATAAGCCATAGGCTAACTTTGACTACACTGAAGTTTTGAACCCATCAACAGCCTAGCAGCTGTAGGCCTAGGCGACACGTCGTTTATTATACGTGCGGTTTACAGATTTTAGATCTTTGGAAAAACGCGTAATGCAACCAGAATCAGGAGGCGTTTAAATGCCAGCATGCGACTAATTTGGGTTTTGAATTAATAAATATTAGACCTATAGACCAGGCCGATTATTGTCCCATTCCACTATAGCCTAACAATAAATTATATCGTTTATCATGATATTGGTGACAAATAAAACATCTTGGCCCACTGGTAGCTTGGGCTATAATGCCTTAATGTTAGACTATCTGTAAACAGCATAATAGTTATATTATAGGCTCTGTTCGTCCAAATTAGTTTAATCATTGACTTTTTAATTCATAGGCCTATACAATACATGTATGCCTTATGCCTGTAATCTTATAACGACTGCAGTAGCTATACTAACCTTAGCCAGTAGGGTATAGGCCAAGCTACTCTAGACGTTAGGCTATAGTGCCGGTCACAGATCCAATCATAGACCATCACAGATCCAATCATAGACCATCACAGATCCATCAAGCTCAAATCATATAAGTTGCAAAATTTAGTATTTGGTCTAGAATCATGGATTTTTATCAATTTATAACCATTTTTATCAAAAACGGATACAGTGCGGAACACTGCAGTCATCAGGGAAAGAGCGGGAGCGAGAGAGAATGTAATAGATTAACGAACAATAGCGTAGAAAAAAAATCAAACACTGGTCTAACCATGCATCCAAAATAATTAACGTAAGACTAAATAATTGCACCCTCTTCTTCTTCAATCGGCTTTCTTCTTGGACGTTCTAGCACATTATGCTGTCAACTGCCATTCTTATATTTTTCGTTATATCCAGATCAGTTCATTATGTGGTTCACGATGTAATGCGGCAATTTGGTGTATCCTGTAATAACAACCCACAAGTAACTGTCGAAGACGCAGTCAGAACAATATAATGCACAATAATTGCATTATTGCACCCTCAACCGTTTTCTCAGAGTAATTATGTATGTACGTGTGTGTGTATGTATGTATGTATATTGCACGTGTAACGCACCAAAAATATGATATGCAAACGGAGATGGAACAAACATTATTTGCTTGAATCGTAGGTGTGGGGAATTATAGCATTATCTTCTATTATCCATAACATTGTCTTCTCTTGAAGAACTGAGCTGATGAACACCTGCTCTCACGAAATATATCCAATGCCAAAGGCACGGAGGTCATTTCTAACCCAATCGGCATCAGAATTTAAGCGGAGCTGGGAGATCGACCAAGTGATCGCTAAGAGGGTGTTTAACCGCTCTCTCCCCCCCTCACAAACCCAGAACTCTCAGAAAAATGCCACCTTGCAGAATCCTTGCCGAAATTTTCGTCGGCTATGGCCTGCTGTAAATTACTGGGCGTGAATGACGTCGTAAAAGATGAAGCAGGAAAACAAATTAGTGAATACTTATTTCATACATTTTTGGGATGTTCTTTTAGGATTGACCATGCATGGCTACTGTATTTCATTTATTCGTACTTGGCTTGCAAATTTGCTTTTTTATTAGGCCTAATTCAAGTTAATTTTTGCCAGCGCTAATACCACTCACAGCAAATGTGCAGATTGCTGATAGAGAGAGCATTAGGCTCAGTGAACAAAGAAATCGTGCGTGACGTTCCAAATGTTCACGGCATTTCAGCTTTTTATTCTAGCACAATCGTTCAAGGTATTTCCGCGCATCTCAGTCACCGTCAGACAGTTTCGGCGCTCTATTGCTTTCCGCAAACTGCATGGCAGACATTCGTATGCCTGTTCACTAAGGTCTGTGTCTGACTAGAATTCTTGATGAACCAAATCGTTACGCTTGCTATTTGCGTCAGTAAATAAAATATGTAAAACAAGCAGTCTCTACTTTTTTTCGCAGATCTCACAGCCTCGCAGGCTACGAGTAGAAACAGAAAACGAGCGAATTCGAATGCACATACCGTAGGCCTAAACCGCCTAGTGCACATTTACGTGTTGCCGACTGAGAGTTGTAATTTTAGTTGCGGTAGCTGTTTTTTCTGCCGTGGCGGGACGCTTGCTTTTTGAGTCAGAGCGGCTCTCATTTCACGTGCAGCGGCCCTTACGCTGTGGTGTCACGTCTGCGGTATCCACACAGCGGCCCGGCGGGACGCCGTCCCGCGGCGTCGCAGAGCAACTGCAGCTGCACTGGTTGTAAATACGATAAATCTATAGGCTGCGAGTAGCCTATTCCCTATTGCGCGTGGTAACGTACAGGGCCATGCATAGCACATTGTATACCTACATTATGTGGCATACGTGAAATAAATTACTCCGCGCCCCCCCCCCTCCCCCCTTATTAGTTCCATTGCTATAGCTTAGTAAAAATAATAATAGACTAAAGCCTAATAATGCAATCACAGCAGTCTTAGCGCAATAGGCCTAGTGGACTTAAGTCTGTCTCGGTGGTCACTACTATAGCCTAATAGTAATATGCTCAATTCAAAACATAAAGTGAAAACTTTTACTAATTTACAGCTTTTGATTTGTACAAATTTTTTTTTATATAATTTGCTTGGAAACTGCTCAATCTTTATCTAGAGAAGCTTTCGATGTCATCGCTCGCCTCGACCGAGCGCAATTTATTCGTCGACCAATTCGAGCAGCGTGTTTCATCAGTCACAAAATGCGCGAGTACTCTCGGCATTGGCGTCGAGAAATTATGTCCAATATATGCTTTGGTCTATCAATTTGCCACTCAAATTCGGTATTGCTGAAAATTTGGTGTGATATGATCTGGTCAAAGACTGGACCACGTAGGACTACACGGAGTCGGACCCAGAAATCTGTGACTCCAATTCGATTCTACTTTAAATTTTTCTGGCGTTTACCGGATTAAGGCTGCATTTTTTGTTTTTGTGTTATGCAACCGTCGAGCATGCAATAATACGTGTAATTAGCGCTTCAATATGCTGTCATCATCATCATTGTGCACTATGCAGTGTCATCATCATTGTGCACTATGCAGTGTCATCATCATTGTGCACTATGCAGTAGGCTGCTAGCCAAACATTTGATGAACCAAAGCTTCTTCGAAAGCTTGAGATCTCAGTACACGACTTCTGCACTAACTGATGCACGCGGAGTCGAAAAACTGTTAATTCATCTTGCATGTGCGAATATAACATAAAGGGCAAGAGTCTTGATAACGTGTGCATTTTATGCAAGGGTTCAGCAGTTAATCATCTATAACTATAAGATGATATCAATTAAACATGTGAAAACTCGGGCGTGCAATGGAATTGGATTGTAATCAAGTTTCGATCGACATCGTGATGGATTACCCCTGCAGGCCGGGGAACAAAGAATTGACCTGCAGCGCAGAGCTCCCCAGGCTTGTCGTAAAAGGCGACTAAAGAAAAGGGGGAGCGGTTATGTGCCGGCTCTCTTGCACAGAACCGGACTGTATATAGCCTTTATGTGCTGCACACGGTTCCTACTACAAAAAAATAAGCGTGATGGATAACCGTGAAGCTTGGATTAGTCTATCGTGGCGACTGCACGTTCAACGCAACTCGACGAACGTTGAGAATTACACTTTATGGGGAAAATGAAACAAATTTTAAACTCAATTCAGCAAAGTTACAGAATTTGTAGACAGGTTGTTTTTTAGCAGTGTTAACCAACCTGCATGTTTAAAAAAGTGGTTTAAAATTAATGCGTGTAGAGTGTAACTAATCGAATTAATTATCTTAGGCAATTTCTGTAGGCGGCATTGTTTTAAATATTGAATAACGGATCGTGCACGGCCTATCGATCCTTTCGACTATACGAATTTTAACCCCTAGTTGGATATTTTAGTTAAAGTGCATTTTTCGACCTTGCGGCTTTACGGATTTTCGGCTTTGCGACTTTGTGACTTTGTGACCCTGGGTCATACCTGGGTCATCTCTAGTAGGCATTTGTACCGATTTGCTTATATAGTTAAGGATTACAAGGTTTGTGAAAAAGGTGTTGTTGCACAAGATTGTGTACAAGGTTGTGTACAGGATTTAAGAGGTTGTGTACAAGATTTAATCCCAAAAAGGGTTAAATCTTGTACACAGTCAAACACTTCTTTCGTAGTAAACGTGGTTTACAAAAAACAAAGCGGCCCCTTCTACATTTTTGCCGTTACAATAGGACCTGTGTGAAGCAGTGCTTACTAGATTTATCCCACGCCCCCTGAAGGCCGAGACAGCAAATTGAAGAAATTGACTTGTTCGATTCCCGTGTGTTGAATTAACGGGGTCTGCTTGGTTCTCTGTAGAATCTATAGAAGCGAGAGACGGTTAAAATAATCCAATATACCTCTTGCTAAAACGAGGACAGGGCTATCCGACAGGACTGCAATCAGGCCTTAATGCGAAAGAGCTTTTGACCAATCAGGCCCTAATGCAAAGGCCTGATTGGTTAAAATGTGTGGCCAGGCCCTATAAAAGCAAAATGTACATCTGGAACTTAGCATTGTGTAGTTATGAATTCGAAACTGTGCGGTCTGGTAATAAAAGTCAGTCAGAAATAAACAAGCGCTGTTAATTTAAATGAGCCGAGGAATGAATATGGCTGTTACGAATGGCCTGAGCAAAGAAATAGTTGCGTTTTTGACATAGAAACTTTCGTGCCCGAGGAAAACATTTATTTTCACATAGTAAGTTTTTGAAAAAACCTTCGTTCTTGTACCGTCTCCCCCCCCCCTCCTCCACTACACTATACCTCCCTCGGTTCCTTCGCCCGTTTGCAAGTTCTGCGCAAAAGGAAAAATAACCCTTCCGGTGCTTAAAATGAGCTTGTGTCGTTCAAATATTGAAATAGCAACAATTTTGGCGAAAATATGCAATTCTGAGAAAACCTTAAAATAAAGCCTGGTTACAATAATTTTAAAATATCGTTGTACTCGGTATATTATGTGTAAGTGGCTTGCGTAAATGTTATTTTGTTGCAGTTATTTATGATCAAAAATGCTCTCCAAAAAATACAAGTTTTCTAGGCTTCTTTTGCATAATGTAAACGAAGTTTCAAAGGCAAAAATGTCGATTGGCAAGCCAATTTCCTAAAAAATAGTTAACAGTAATTTTATAGGGACTTCTACGAAATAGTTGACTAACTTGTATCAAATACGGTCATAACTCATGATCTCACGTATTTCTCTGAATGTTTACCCTTCGTCTTTCAAATTTCAGATCTATGCTTGTAGGTTATCGGTGCGAGCAGAGAAAACAATGCGTTTTATTCTCGCAGCGACAACGAGGACAAATTCATGACTCGAGTTTTGACTGTCGCGTTATGGGTTTCTGTCCATTTAGATCAGTGGTTCTCAAACTTTTTTTCGGCGGACCACATTTTGCTTTTAGAATTCTTTGAGGGCCACTTCTGGCTTAGGTCGAACTCACGACCGATGAGTTAGCCCAACCCTGCTTATGACTACTTATTGCTGCTCTCTTTCCCATTTTCAACTTACATGCCTAATGAGCAATAACAGCATGCCCCAAATAAGCTATTTGCTAAAACACAATACCAGGCCTACCAATATCGCCGCGGGCGTAAAAAGAGTGCCCCTTTCAGCAGAGGTTCCGCAGGTCAAAGTGGAAGTATTCGAGGGCCACTTTTGGCCCGCGGCAGCACTTTGAGAACCAATGATTTAGACGATGTCGAGATCTACAGCCAAGCAGTAATGTCCACTACGGATGACAATTGAGCGCGAGTCATGCATCCAAGATATCGATATCCAATGAATCGCACTGGCAAGGGCATCATGATACTGCTCATACAATACGCCAAAACTCATACGTGTCTTGGGCAATAAAATGTGGATTATGACTCTGGATTGCAACGCTGTATAGTTATACTGCGTTGATGAAGATAGCGATTGAAGGCTACAGCAGCACAGATTGTTTCACAAATCGCACTGTCAGGGAGCATGATGCTGCCCCTATACAACACGCCAAGAATCAGTCATGTCTTGAGCATAAATATGGATTTTGACTCTAGATTGCGGCGCTGTAATTAAGTTGCATTGATGAATATAAAGATTGATCAGTAGCACAGATAGTATGTGCATTAGGCCAGCAAGTGGACGGGCAATCGACATCGTGGTTACTGAATAGAGATATAATGGTCTACTATTTATAATTACCGTTACTATTTATATACTCGTAACGGTAAAATCCCTGCTGACCGGGTAGAAAGAGAATAGATTTGCATACGAAATGCAGCCCAGAGTTCACCAGGCGTGTCGTAAATGCGACTATGGAGGGAGAGGGGGGCATTACTCGAATAGTCACTACACCCGGTCCATAGACCTTCAAACACCATCACACCTAAGCCCAATAAGTATTTCTACACAAATATTATTTTTCAGAAGATAGTAAGCTGACTCGTGTTTAAATGTCACGCAGGAAATTTCGAGATCCCCTGAGCTGTTAAGTTCCCCCCCTCCCCCAGTTTTTCTTGGACGGCTGGCGAGATTGTGCCTCGCATACGAAGTTGCGGTGAAGACGCTTGACGCCTCGCCACAAATTGACTTCTTGATTGAGCGCCGGGCAGGCAACGGTTCGGCGCACTCGGCCGCTGTCCACTCGAAAATTAGCTCGCGCTCGCCGAGTTTCATAAGCTGCTTTCACATTGGTTCATTAGGGGTGTTCTTTCGGTCGTCTTCCTACCAGGAAGAACGGTCTTCACGGGAAGGCCGCCGTGATGACGCGCCTCGCAGGAAGACAAGGCTTCCGGGACGACGCATGTGTCGTCGCTTCGTCTTCGCTTCGTCTTCCCGTCGTCTTCCCAATAACCAACATGTATTGTATATGGCATATAACCATCGCTTGCGCGAAATGCGTCTTGGGGGATGACGCGTCGTCGCTTAAGACGACTTTGTTCACATTGCGGTCTTGCGACTGGATTCCGGGTGCCTTGTCGGAAGAATTCTTCCTAAAAACGACCTAATGACGCCAATGTGAACGCACCTTAAGTTCGCTCCTTTAGCCGCTGCCGGTGACGGTCTTGAACATACACTGTAGGATACTAATTAATTCATTAGCGACGTGACATGCCTGTTTGTAGATATGCATGGACGCGAAGTTTATAATTTTAATACTGACCGTGAAATGACATTTAAATGCACACACTCATCTTTGAATGGTGCACTCTACATCTCAGTATGCCCCAAATTTGGGTCATAAAACTGAAAATTGGCACCCCACCTTCCCCACCCTCAACAATGGGAGTCACTAAACAAACAATCATACAAACGCATACATTTAGACACATACACACAAGCATACGCACACATAGGCCTACACACTCGCGGCGCTCAGCCAGAAATAGACCATTTTCAGCCACGAACATAAAGCCCGCCTGTCCTAACCCCATAGGAAATATCGGGAACAGCGTGAGAGGCCTTCATTGCGAGGGAACAGCCGAAAATTCACCAAATTGAGAAGATGCTGGAATCGGTCCAGAGTAACCACGGGCAAATAACTCTGTCGCCACCTTCACTTCCCGCTGCCCATTCCATTCGCCCTACCGTGCACCCAAACAGCTGCCCAAATAAAAAAATTCACGCTGCGTGCACACATTTTTGATGAATCCCCCTTATTTTTAACAGAATCTGACAACAAAAATTGATTGCGACCATTCCTGTTTGACAAGCCTAGCTCATTACTTTAAGCGAGTCACTATTTCTTCACTGTCAACAGCGCTATCATCTCAATAAAATTATACACCTTTGTCCACATTTGGTTGCCTAGCAACGGAGAGCTTCAGTAATACAAAAGCTTTTGAAGAATGGCTTGTATCGGGATTTCTCTGGAATAGCGGCCATTATTTCTGCGACGATGGTTGAGAAAAGACGAACATGAAAGAATCCATCACAAAGTGAAGAAAATGCCACTTCAAGCGAAAGAGCTAAGCGACGTAAACAGCATGTCGTCAACTCGAGCGAGCTCTGACCTTGATGAATGATTATTGAGCAACGCTACGCTGCCGGGTTGTTACAGGAAATGCATGACTATAGCTCGAGAACAGGGAACGATTTGGGCATTTCGAACACCGAACAACTTCGGCTTACGCAATGTACATGCTGCGAGTTTATTCGTGTTAGATCATATTGACCAACTAATTGCATTGCATAGTGTTTTATATGTATATGAACCATGTATAGCGTCACTAGGGCCTTAATTGGTCTCCCTTCTCAAGGTTGCAATTTTGTGTTTGTGCTAATGTATTATTTGACTGTGCTTGAAATAAAATGTCGTACACACATTCATGCATGCAACAACTTTACATTTTAGAAATTAATCCTTGAACGTAGTCTGAAATGCATGTAGCCTACATCGAGGCTTTGTAGTCTACAGGGTGAGTCATAAAAAAAACGTGCCCCTAGCGATATCGCGATGACTTCTCCAAATTTTGATATTTTGGCCTAATTTTTTCAGGATATGTAGCTGAGATAATTTGACACAAACTCTAAAATTAGCAAAAAAGAAATCGCTTCCGTTCAGAAGTTATGAAACTTTTTCGAAAAAGTCAAAAAATCACTTGAACCAAGGCAATGAAGCCTACTTAAAGATCTACGGAGCTTGGGCGACCTCATTTCCTTTGTATTATTTGGGGGCCCTGAAAAGAGCCGATTTGCATTAGTCGTCAATCTAAAGCTGGTGTTTGAAGTGACCGCCATCTGCTATGACACACGTCCGAAGCCTCTTTCTGAATGCAAGCACTGCGTTGTCAATCGGATCCT